>OX578148.1:120869800-120934800 GCA_951213105.1 Amaurobius ferox
TTGGAATATCTGCTATTCGATGCTGGATAATTTAGAGTGTTGCGAGGAATATGACGGTAATATGAGGTGAATTTCTTCTGTGTGGTTGTAAATGGATTTAAGATATTTCAGGCGGTAAGTTTGACTATTTTTTGGAAGAAAATTACAGCCACAGATTTTACTAAAAGCAAGGATATGTAACCAAAAGTTTTTTTACCATTTGATACATCATATTACTTGAAAAGTATAGAAATAAATAGCGTGTACAACACGTCAGATGTAACCAACTGACCAGACTAGTGGTCAGAACCATCTATAACCATGTGATTACTGTACCTACTTTATAAAAGATTTATTTATTTGTTAATTCCAGGAACGTGATACATTCAATCATTCTTCTTCTTCGACCCAGACTATTCGACCTACCCGAAGATGTACGGTATCGGTTAGGAAGTCAGAGAAGTGCCACACAATTTAGACTGGAACCCAGTGGAGGCGGTATCCCCACAGAACTTACCTTCCTTCCCCGATCTCCAACCTCTCGGAAAGACTTACGGATCCACATATTTAACGTGCCCGTACTACGGATGAACACGGGGACAGTTTGGGTAGAGCCGGAAATTGAACTCATGTCGTCCGAGTGCAATCCACGCGTTCTAACTACTGGGCTATAGCACTCCACAACATTAACTATTTGTAACTAACGGTCAGAACTATACATTTGTTAGAATCATGTTAGTACTGCACATATTTTTACAAAATAGTTATTTGATAATGGCTGGACACTTGATACATTAAATTATTTGTCTATGAATCGTCCAGGATCGTGAACCATTTAGCCGTCACGAGACGGTGCCCAGGCGCACAATTGGGGGCGGGACACACTACGGCTAATAACACAACATCCATGTCGCAAGGGTATGTAGTGGTCGAGGATGTCCTGGGGATGAATGGCCCACAGACGGAACGGGTTATGAGTTCGAGTGTCATTGACCGCTCTGCCACTGCGTTGGTCTTTATTAAAGACAAACGCTTTGATTTATTAGACAAGTAGACATTTCTTAAATTACAAATCGTATTTATGCAATTATTTGATATCATTTACACCTCATTTTTATGTTCTCAAAATAAAATAAAAATAACTTTGGCATGTTTTAAACTAGAAGTCAGTTCTGTGAAACAAAAGTCCACTCAAGGTTGACGGTATGTGTCAACACATGAGTTTGTGGCAAAATTAGGAGAACTTGTTCAATAGGGAGGGTCGTTTGAATAGGAGAAAAAAAAATTAGAAGTTCGAAATGCAATAGGGCGCAGAAGTTGCCCTGTTTTATAACAAAAACTTTTGTTAAAGATATTTTTGGGGAAATAAAATCGTTAGGCATCTTCCCAACGTTGTAATATGCCAAAAAGAAGTAAAAATATCTAAAAAGGCATTTGTTTAGGAATTAAAACTATTTTTAATACGCTGATATGTATTTTAATATATTATAATAGTAAAGATAATTCACACATTCAAACCTTTTTATGAATGTTTAACTTTAAAATATTAAACAAAGTCACACATAACAGTGATTTTTGATAGTAATGTGCAGCGAAACCAACTTTCAGATTTCAAGATTCTAATTTAAGCTTTTTCTATTTTTAATGAAATGCGAACTGAAATCGAACATTTATATAAAGCAATGTGCTAATTTTATACATGGGATAGTACATTGCGTGCTGTTTTGGAAAACAATGTGTTTCAGCCTTTGCAATATGATTAAAAAGTATAACAAAAAGTCTAATTCTTAGGAAAAATCATTTTCTCCAAAACAAAACAGCAGTCAAAAGTTTCTCTGTTTTACAAACAAAATGAAATGTTAGTGTTTGAAGTAAACTAAACATTAAACGATCTCCTTCAGATCGCTATCAGCCTTCAAAGCTTTTGGAAAAAGGCGTGGATGGGGGGGGGCGGGGTCAAATTCAAATAACTTCCTCTTCATGCATTTTGCATAAAAAAGGTAGAAAGATATGTTAATTACTCCAAAACACTTGAAATACAGAGAAAGAAAAGGCAAATTATAATCATAGTTATAATACTGGGTATTGGTTCTTGCTGTCAAAGTTTGGCAGCAGTTTTATCTCTGGCTTCAGGTCCTATTACAGAAACTGAGGCTTCGGACATTAGTTTTACATATCGTTCAACAGCCTGCGTGTGACACAGATATAAATGGAAATCAATATCAGGAATTTCCTTCATTTTAATGATCTCTGCTAACTGAGTATCTGATATTGCATCAACAATTAGAAGAGAAGTGACGTCACACTTTGTCCAAAATGTGAGTCGGTATAGTCTTGGGCTTCAAAATTTATGAATGGAATCTTAAAAATTCTGACTGCATTTGCTCTGTTACCTTTTCTCATCCTTTCTTTTTAAATGCGTCTCAAGCCTAATTCTCTGATGCTACGGGGATCGCTTGTTATCATATGCAGCAAATTTTCTGGATGGCAAAAGTAAGCATTTCTTTGTATCACCTGATCGACTATTACCTTAAGGCTAGAACTGAAGTATCTTAATGATTCAAATAACCTGTGAATGGGACAAGCTCTATATTTACAAGTGGTATATTTTTATATGTAACCATGATGGTACAAATATCATGTATGTCAGTTAGCGAGGTCCTCTGTATAAGAACCCGACGAACTTGCTTGGCAAATTTTATAATGGTATTTTTTATCTGTATTCAGACTACGAACATCAACTTCAGGCAAACTGCATGGTAGAGGTAAAAATTTGCAAGTGATTTTTGTTCACAATCACTAGTTGCTTCCCAATTGGGCAACTTAGCTCTCGAGGCCTTGAAATAGCTCCAGCAATATGTCGAAACAG
Organism: Amaurobius ferox; assembly: GCA_951213105.1. Classification (NCBI taxonomy): domain Eukaryota; kingdom Metazoa; phylum Arthropoda; class Arachnida; order Araneae; family Amaurobiidae; genus Amaurobius; species Amaurobius ferox. The sequence continues at coordinate 120,872,649 of OX578148.1, forward strand.
GTGTCGAAGAGGCAGTTTGTTGCTGTGTAATTGACAGACAAACCACAGTAAGGGACGATTTAACTTATTTTCTAACCATATAATCACACCATTCGTATGTCCTGTGTCGATATTAGATCCATCACACACAAAAGCTCTTACATCATTTATATTGAATTTTGGCGATGCAAAATATTCAATTACAGACGTTGATGTACTTTTACTAGTACCGAAAGATGGTGTTGTGTGTCTAAATATGAAGACCCAGGCTCAGCTAATAAAACATAATATTCTTCATTCTTGCTGATCTGTGCGATACACGATATTGGTCACAAATTCCTGGTAGTGTGGGGATTTGTACGTAATTTCTTTTACTAGACGAACAGGATAGCTTATGTATGTCAAAATTCTGGTTTTCACAAAATTCGCTCACTTCCAACGATAGAGAAACATTGCATTCTTCTTTTGAGATCTCATTAGATGAAGTTATTATTTGTATTTTCCCTACAATAATGTGCGTTTTTCTATTCTTACATATTTGCTTTCAATTCTTTCTGTTTTTACTATGTCAATAATAATTTTTTTTGCATGTTTTCTGATTCATCAAGAAACTTCGTTCTTTAGAGGGAATTTTTCGCGCCTTTTCCCACTTACAGTTTTGAAAATGTAACATTTGCGCAACGCAATATTAATTAATATTTTTTGGGCGTTTTCTTTCAAGTTACGGACTTTGAGATCATAATTACCGTTTCTTTTTTTCTTAGGATACCGAACTAAGTTAAGATACTTGTTGTGGTATGGTTATACAATTGCAAAATACGATCATGAGAAACAGTTGAAACTGATGCTCGTATTCAGATTCTTTCGATTATTTGTGCAACTATCACACTGATGTCAAAAACACACGGATCTTTACCAGATAATGTATATTTTAGGTCATATTGAACAAGTAAATAACACTTTATTACATCTATGTAGGTGGATAACACAGTATCATATAAATCTGATGGTGAAACCAAAATAGGACATGAAGTTACACATTTGGTACTTCCTTCACTCAAGCTCATTGCTTTTATACAGTTTTAGAAGATTTTAGAGCATATAACAAACACTTAGCTTCGGGAAGACGGTCATTTCGAAGGCACATCCGCACTAGGGAAGAGTTAACATTCAACTGGTGATTTTGTATTAAATTAAAATTAACAATTTCTCAGAGGAAGTTTTCAGCGCCCTCTGTTGGACAAAGTGCGACATAAAACATATAGCTATAAACTGTTTTTTAGAAAAATATTTTCTTTTCAAAGGATTAGAAATTTAATTAATAAATTAAAATTGCATTGACATATAATGTTAAAATGTTAAATTTTAAAATATTCTGGCCTAGTAGAGGCCTGAACATATTGGAATATTCTTTTAGAAGATCTTATACTAACTAACGATCAGGCAGAGCAACTTTTGGTCACTATTGTCTTCATAATTTCGAAAAAAAATTACTGCTCGCCCTAATGTTCAACCCCACGACAAGTCAAAGTTATACTGGAAGAAGTTGGACCATCGCTGTTCAACTCAATTGCAGGTTTAATAAATATATTACATTAAATTGTAGTAACCGTATAAATATACACGAAAAAATATTAGGACATTTCTTTAACATTTTCAAGATAATTTGAAAATGCATAAGTGTTAAAAATTATTTACTTTCATCCTTCGTCACAGAACAATTTTAATTAACTTTAACAATATTTTAAAACTATATCGAAGTACGAAATTTATATAAAGTATTTAGACTTCATAGAAGTATATAATAAGTCTTTAAATATTTACAAAGTAAATTAAATTAAGGAATTTTCTTATATTTAAAAAATTACATAATTTTACGCTGAAAGAAACAAATCTGTATTTAATTGGGTATATGCTGAACGTAAAAGTTCCTAAAGGACTCGGTATATTTGCCTTAGACATCTCCCACGGCGCAATAAATAAAACAGTTTGTATTACAGTTGGATCTGTGTGCTTATGTAATATAAAAATTAACAAATTCGTATTTGAAAAAAAAAAATCAAAGGTTCACAACATAGACAATCCATTTCGCAAAGTATTCAAATTTATTTACTTTAAAATAGTATATTAAAGTGACTTGTAATATATAGAATAATGTTTTTCGTGAAATATGTGTATTTGCAAAGATGGAAGTTCAAAGAAACAAGAAATAAAGAACACAATGCCAGTCCATATGTAACCTTATTCTTCTATTTTAAGATGAAATAATTCACATGGATATTGTATTCACTGTAGTCCATTTTCTTTGATTTTTATTGTGGTATAAAAACATTAGATTTTTAAATCTAATATTTTATAGTAAATTTTCGCAGAAACAAAGATAAATATAATTTATAAATTTGTAGAATATATTTTTAAACACACCACTCAAAATTTTAAATTTCGTAGTTTAATTTTGATTTTTAAAGTAGCAATTGTGTATACATGTCATTTTTAACTTTTTCGTGATTTTTTTTTATGTGAATGGCATCTGTGGTTGGGGTATCTCTGTTTCACATAGGAGCATGACCAAATATGTAAACACTTTGGCGCTAATATTTCCGAACCTAATACAATAAAATAGAAACATTTTTAACTTCTTGTAGTAACCGGGATATCATTTATGAATATGTAAAAAATAATTTCAATATCTTAATTTTTAAAGCCTCATTTACTAAAAAATCTTTAAAAATTTTGTCTGCCCGAGTTTTGGCTTCATTTTGCTTACTTTCTCTCGAAGTCTCTTCCATACTATGAAACATAAACATAAACATAAACAATAAGCAGCAAGAGTGTCCAATAAGAAATTCAGTATTTAAATTAATATGTTTTGCAAAGTTGTTATAGTTTTCAAAGAATCGTCAGGTCAAGTTGAAGAAAGTTTCCACTTTTCAAGTTTGTAATATTTACATCTCAAAATTTAAAAATGCTAGGTATAAACTATTTTCTCATTTAAAGCTCTAGAACTATGTGCAATTAAATTTCGGATTGAGTTCTTAGTTTTGGGACTATATTGGTTACAATTTTAATATTTTTATGTTTTTATCTCTTAAAGTATTCTAATAAGAGGGAAAGCTGTAATTTTTAAACCTCGCGAGTTTTGTAGCTCAATGTCCTCAATGTGAAATATTGGTGCAAAAGGAGAATATATTTTGTTTTAAATAAATTAGAAAGCCAAGTAATCTTAGGGATTCTAAATGAGTTTAATGATTGAAGGCGTTTCAGGAGAAGAAATGAAAATACTAAATTTAAGAACGTATTTATGTGCCACCAGGCAAGTTTACTTTTCACCTGAATATTATCAGAGATATTATATGAGCTTAGTAGATACACTGAGAGAAAAGTTAGTAAAGTAATTTAAAATCCAAGCGAAAATTAGGAGTTCATAGCTTACAATTATTTTCAAGCTATGAACAGTTTAAGAGAATTTTCTAAGCCCTATAATTCAAAATATAATTATATTTTTAATCTGAATCTAAATTTCAAAATAATGCGGTTCCAACTTCGGTATTTTAATATTTTGAACTGTTTCGAAAATGTCTATAGAATAGAAACTCATCACAAAGAAAAGTGATATTCACAAAAAACAATACAGGCTCTATCGGACTGGAGCCACTGCTCCTTTTAGTTTATATATATATATACATATATATATATATATATATATATATATATATATATATATATATATATATATATACACATATATATATATGTGTGTGTGTGCGTGTGTGTCCATAGTTAAATACTACCGCCATTGTCAGAAAATGGCTAATCTATCAGTTTTAATTCGAATTATATGGCTGTCCTGACGAGAATAATGCAATTTTGAATTAACTGCCATTTTTTGTGCAGTTTCAGTTGATTGTTCTACATGTCTTGATCTTCAATCTTGAGTTAATTATTTTTGCCTTTTCTCATTTTCGCCGTGTTTGCTTTTTCATTATATATATATATATATATATATATACCTTTTTAATGATACCTTTTTACCAATATTCCCCTTATTCCCTTTCAATTATAGTGATAAGTTACTTTCTATTGTTATTCTTAGTCTTGGTCTATAGTCACTTATATGCAACAGGTATGCTAAAGATTTTTTTAACACTTTACAACAAAGTTGAAAAGTGTTTATGACTTTTTTCATTCTGTCTGTCTGTCTGTCTGTCTGTCCGTTAGCACGATAACTGCCGTAAAAATGACTTAATCAAAATGAAATTTTAGTATGTTGTTCAGACGGTCTGTAGGACCTATGGAAATATAAATGAATAATATCACACAATTAGTTTTGGATTGAACCCGGGTTGAAAAAATGAAATACATTGAGCCCTATGGGACCTAATTTTTCTAACATTTTTTAAGCGGATTTAAAATTCACAAATTGCTTCGAAAATTTTAGGTAATAGTCAAATTGTTTCATAAAATATATAAAAAAAAATTCAGCTAAATATATTCAGTAGTTTTTTAAATAAAAATTAAATTAATAATTACACATCTTATATGAAACGATCACGTGACCATGATATGAAACGATCACATGACCCACTTCAAAATGAGATATGGCATCCATCTTGTTTCAAATTCGTGATTTTTTAAAGTTCTTTTTAATTCATATTGAGTGTTGTATCCATCCTAAAACTACTTTATTTCTGCTTAAATTCTGTGCATCTACATACTAAAACAACACAATGACAATATATTTGAGTTTAAATTCTCATTCAAATTTGATTATTTCTACAATTAAGCCTATTTTTCACCTATGTAAAATGTAAACAGCAAAATATGTAGAATGAGTTGTATTAGAATTACTGTATTTCTTTAACAGAAAATAATTCAGTCCATGGAGTCTGCATGGCTGATATGAATGAAATATTAATTGATTTTATAAACAGAAGGACGATATTTTTCGATGAAGTTTTAAGCATAAAGTTTATGAATTGTAGCTCCATGGTCTTAATTTTTAAATAAAATAAATTATTATAGTATTGTGATGAATGAAATGGAGAAAGTTATGAATGAAATCCTGCTTTTATAGAGAGATCCAGGCGTGTTATTTTTTCTATGACGTCATTTGAATTAATTTCAGTTATTTTCGATGAAGTTTTCAAATATAATAAATTATCGTAGTATTATGATAGATTTAAAAATATTACCGTGGAATGTATTGCATTTTAGAGATATTTAAACCACGCAATTTATATTTCAATGCCGTCTTTTGAATGAAGTTCATTTTTTTCAATGAAGGTCTAAGTTTTCAAATATAATAAATCAATGTAGTATCGTGATAAGTTTTAAAATATTACCGAGGAATGTATTGCATTTTCGACTTTTTTAAATAAAATGGCATTGAAGTTGGAAAGTGTTTCATAATCAATGCTTTAAGCATGATTGATCTTTCTTGTTTTATTTTTTTTTAAGAATTTTTGAAAAAAATATTGTTTTTATTAAAAATTAAAGATTTTCTTTGACTTGATTTTATTAAATATCATTATGAATGTTTCATATGGCATTAAAATTATTTTATTAAATTTCTTTTGGATAGCTCTATTTGTTCTACAGCAGATATTATGCCCACAGACAAATACACATAAATAATTAAAAAAAAGATGCATTCTTGTTCAAGGACACTTCTAAATTCATACTTTCCCTTTACATATACCAAGTATTGTATGTAGTGTAAAACACCGTCAATCGAGTTCTAACTATTCTACTATTGTTCCAATCTCTCTAATTCTTCTATTCCTATATCTAATTTTACTGTTCCTTCAATTGCGTACTCATCTAGCGTTCTCATGATTCGATAAACACAGTTCTACTTGTATTCTTTTTGCATAGAAAGGATCTACGTTGTAAGCCATTACTCGTTTCAAGATTTATAACTTCTATAAAAATAATAAAGATTCTATACTCTCATCCAACCTTTTAAAAAAGATTATGCCATGGATAGAAGTTATCCGATTTCAACATTTAAAACAAAGTTTAAAATTGTTTCTGACTTTGTACATTCTGTCTGTCTGTCTGTCTGTCTGTCTATCTGTCCGTTAGCATGATAACTGCTGTAAAAATGACTTAATCAAAATGAAATTTTAGTATGTTGTTCAGACGGTCTGTGGGACCTATGGGAATATAAATGAATAATATCATCCAATTAATTACTTTTGGATTGACCCCGGGTTGAAAAAAAGAAATACATTGAACCCTATGGGACATAATTTTCACATATGTTTTAAGCGGATTTAAAATTCACAAATTGCTTCGAAAATTTTAGGTAATATTCAATCTATTCCATAAAATATATAAAAAAAATTTCAGTAAAATATGTTAGGTAGTGTTTTAAATAAAAATTATTTAATATAGGAAGAAAAACAAATCCAATTAAATTCTGACTCTTGCTATATCCCCCAGAAAGAAAAAAGAAATATATTATATAATAAATATCTTTCCAAGAGTTGAATTATTTTATATATAAGAGAGGTTTCACATTTTAAAATAAATATGGTAGATAACAATTTTTCAAATTTTTAAATAAAATAAATTATTAAAGTATTGCGATGAATGAAACGATTGGAAAAATGTTTATAAATAAAATGCTGCTTTTATATAGAGGCGATTTATATTTCGATGACGTCATTTGAATAAAGTTCATTTGTTTTCGATGAAGTTTTCAAATATAATAAATTATTGTAGTATTGTGATAATTTTAAAAATATTACCGAGGAATGTATCGCATTTTAGAGATGTTTAAACCAGGCAATTTATATCTCAATGTCGTCATTTGAATGAAGTTAATTTTCTTCGATGAAGTTTTCAAATATAATAATTTAATGTAGTATTGTGATAATTTTAAAAATATTGCCGAGGAATGTATCGCATTTTAGAGATATTTATATGAAATTGCATTGAAGTTGGAAAGTGTTTCATAATCAATGCTTTACGCATGATTGATCTTTCTTGTTTGTACTTACCGTAGTTTATGCATAGTTTTCGATTAAAAAATTTCAATTTATATATATATATATATATATATATATATATATATATATAAATAAAAATTGAAGGATTTTAATCGAAAATTATGCATAAACTACTGTATGTACAAAAAAACCCATCTCTAACATATCTGTTACAAATGAGTAACTATAAGCCAAGACTAAGGATAAAGATAGAAAGTAACATATCACTACAATGGAAAGGGGGATGAGAAGAATATTAGGATTCAAAATTAACAATTAAAAGTATATAAGTAAATAAAAATAAAACTCGGCAAAAATGAGAATAGGCAATAATAATCAGCTCAAGATAAGAGATTAAGAATAGAAAACAATCAATTGAAACTACACAAAAAATGGCGGTTAGTTCGAAATTGCATTCTCATCAGGACAGCCATACAATTCGAATTAAAACCGATAGAATAGCCAGTTTCTGACAATGGCGATAGTATTTAACTATAGACACCATTGGAACTGTCTACTGGCTAGTGGAAGGAGAAAAAGAAAAATAAAACAATTGATTTTTACAAAGCTGAAAAACAATACCTCCTCGAACTGTAATGTGAAATTACAAGAATAGCACCACGTGTAAGTGTAAGATAAACTAGTGACTGTGCATTTCACCTCACTTCGTCAAAGCGAGTGGGAGAGCATTTCACCTCACTTCGTCAATGCGAGTGGGAATGAATACAATTGAACGATACATAATATGTATGGAGACTTTCGAAAATAGTAAACAGTATAGGACTCAGGACAAGCGGAAAATAGTCATTCGAAAATAGTAAACAGTATTAGACTCAGGCCAAGTGGCAAGTGAGGTGATAAGAATGGGTGAATTTTCAAAAATGAGTTAACCAATCAAAGATAAATAATGCATGTGTAAAATTATTACGTGGTATATTTGAAATTATTAATAATATTATTTACAAATACTTCCGGATATTGGTAGTTTTGACAAATGCGTTTAAGATTATTGATGTGGAGAAAGTGAAACTGAGGATCAGAAAGTCGGTGTATTCGAAATAGCTGGTTTAAAATGATGTTTCTAAACAATTGAATAGAATTACAAGAATGATATTATAGCAGCTTTATGATAGTGAAGTTGTAAGAATCTTTTTTATCATATAGATTGGTAATTACATGATTATTGAGGGTATCTAAATTTAGGTCTAAAAAATTAACAGTTTGACTAACGCAAGGCTCATTAGGAATTAATTCTAGGTTAGACGGGTAAAAATCAATATTAATGGAATAGGAATCATCAATGATAATACAAATTAAGTCGTCAACATATCTATATACAATATATGAATTAGAGTTAAAATGACATTCATAATAATAAAGATATAAGTTAGCGAGTATACTACTACTACAGCCACCTTGTGGTACACCAGATGTTTGTAAATAAATGTTATCACCTTGGACAATATAATTGTTGTATAACACAAAGTGCAAGAGCATAGGAAAATTTTTGACATTAAAAGCATCATGATTGGAAGATATATAGTCATGATAAAGAGAGATAATAACTTTATGTAGATCTTTAATGACAATATTATTAAATAGGTCTTTAAAATCAAAGGTTTGGAAACCAAGAATTTGTGGTAACTTGCTAAGGTGATTAACTAAATCAAAACTATTGTTCAAAATGAAATATCCTGAATTCTTGAATTTAAGAGATTCATTAATTCGATTTAAACAGTTAAGCAAGTACTTACTAGCTGTAGTGGTAAAGGTGTTATGTCCACAAGTGACTGTTCTAAAACTGAGAGGTGATTTGTGGAATTTAGGAACCAAAGTAACATAAGGAAATTTAAAAAACTTACAATTAATATTTAATTGTGTATATAATTTTAGCATTTTAGTTTTGATTTGGATAGACTGATTATGAATGGGTTTAAAAATTTGATTATCTTTTAAGTAATTCTGTAACAGAGAAACATAATATTTTTTACAAATGATGGCATAATTATTAGAAGCTTTATCTACATAAGTTATTACAAAATGTTGTTGTAGTTCTTTGATAGCAGATAGGAGTTGTTTATAAGGATACGTAGGCTTCGTTAATTTAGTGTTTATAATAACATTTTTAAGTAGATGTAAGGTCGTATACTTCCATAGATTGAATGCTTCAATAGGAATTGAATGTGAACAAGCAAGTTGATATATGAATTTATCAAAATCAAATGATAGAGACTGAAGAAGTTGTTTAGGGTGATGGCAGAATGGAATGCGAAATTTAGACCCTTTATTCATAATATCCCTAAGTATATCATCCTGAACTATACTGAGATCCCCAGTAATAATGTGACCATGAGTGGAGTTGACAAAAGGGGCAAGATTTTGATTGCTGCATACACATGATGTAAGATCATCGGAGTTTAATGTCCTAGAAACTTCATTGTAATTGTAAATAGTTCTACCAATTGGTAAATTATATTTGAATGATTTTTGTATTTTGATATCATTTACTGGTAACAAGTGCTGATGTTTTGCAAATAAATTATTGAAGTTAAGAGAATTTAGAATAGGGTGTTTAAAAGAAATTACACAGTAAGCTATTTTAGTATGTGGATTTGGTGAATGGAGTAGGTGGTAATTTAAGAAATTTGTACGTGAAAGAAGCAAATCAAAAAATAAATGTTTAAAATGCTCATGAGTTAATTTTAATTTTAAAAAATTAGTATAAACAATACTTAATTTGCTTTTTCTGACTTTATATAACCATGTTCTAACAGGTAGAAAATTGAAAGTTTGAGAATAATTATATTGTAATTTTAAAATGTCTGCTTTGTAATCAATAGTTTTACTTAAGTTACTTTTTCCTTTGCCACGCTTATATCGCATTTTACTAGGAGATGATGACTTTGAATAATGAAAAAGATGTTTATATACTGAAGATTTATGAGAATTGTATTCAAAACTATTGTTAACAACATTATTATTATTATAAATTTGATTTAAGCCATAGGGGAAGAGAGTTTTATATTTTTTAATGTAATAATTTTCAAATACTAATCTATCCGTGAGTGAAATTTTAATATCTAAAATATGAAGGGATACATTTTTAAATCCGTGTGTAGCAAAGTGCTGATATTCAAATTGATTTTTGGTAGGGAGGTCATTAAAGACTTTATGGTCAAATTTTTTAATATGATCCCTGTGGACATTCATTCTCAGATGTAAAGGGTTGCTGGTTTGGCCAATATAGGATAAGTTACAAATAGTACAATTAAGTTTGTATATGCAATTAAAAACTTTGCAGAATTTTTGTGAAGTGGAATTATTATTAATTTGTAATGGGTCAGCATAAGGACAAGTTTTGCACCTAAGATTGTTGCATCTATTGAAGGAATATGATTTAGATTGAGAGAAGGTATGGTAACGCATAAATGTATGGTTGAGGTGTCTTCAAATTTTAGAGCAACACGTTTTATGTAAAATTTGGACGTGGATTATGGGAATTAAATGAATTACGATAAACAGGTGTTTATAATGAGAGTAGACTATTACCATAGATTGTGGGTCATTAGTTTTTTCATGTGTGTGAGCTACACATTTCTATATGTTTTGATAGGTGTTCTTTATTTTTGAAGTAAGGTTTTCTTTTATTTTTGAAGTAGTTTAATTAATGAGAATAATCTATTTCCCGTGAAAGTCAAAATATTAACCTTGTAGAATTTACAAAATAAAATATTTTCATTCAATATTAAGTTATGTTTTAAGCAAGTGTTATATTTCACTAGTTTTTGCTTACTACACATATCTCCATGTTTTAGCTACTATAAAATGAACACAAAAAATTTAAAGTAATTTCATAAAATCCTCTCTGATGGTAAAATTTAAAAAATAATTTATTCAATGAAACCCTTTTCCATATAGGGAACCCTTATTCACTCTTCGAAAATAAAATAATTCATAGGGATATTATTATGGTAATAATATTTCCTATATATGTTTTTTTTTATCGCAATGTCGCATTATTAGATTTTTACAACAAAGATTTCGCAGAAACAAAGGTAAATCTTGGAAATCATATTCAGAAACATGCATGGTCTATTGTTAAGCGTATTGTTAAATATTGTAATGACTTTCACAATATTCAAATTTTGTGTGAGCATAAATATGAGTTAAGCTACTTATCCGACAGACATAAACCTGTAACTTTAAAAAAGAAATAGTATTACTCCTTTAATTAAAGAATATAATTTATGTCCAAGAATGGTGGCGTTATTATTATAATTCCATTTCTTCGTCAATATTTCGCTGTATTTATGTATATATAAGTATATGTAATTACGTATGTATGTATGTACGTATGTATATATATGTATGTATGTGTGTGTATGCACACATGTATGTTTATTTATTTCAAAATACGACATAGAGGAGCGTTCTTGAAATATTTTTCATATTTTTTTAATTTACTGCTTACCATCCAAAGCAATTAATAGATAACAGTTTAATAGGTAATTACAAATATCTTTTATTGAATGATAAATGTTTCTTAAAATATAATGATTAAAATTCAAATTGTTATACAGGGTTGATCATAACTAATATTCACCTTTTATATCCCTCTAAATATAAAATTACTTTATGCAGAAATTAACCGTGGATATAGAACTAAAATCAATATAATAATGAATGTCAAGGAATTTTAGTATCTTGAATGAGAATTATGAGTTCGTTCACACTAGGTCAACATCCGGCCATCCAAATGGTTTCTCTAAGTCCTCGGACGAGACGGATGGCCTGGGCTTTCGACACTAGGTCAACATCACATTTAAGAAAGGCATCCTATTATTAGTCTATACATACATTAACAATGATTTTGTAGTTAACATTTATTCTAATAAATGTTTAAAATGGTCTCCATCATCATTTGCAACAGCTTAGAAACGCAGTAGAAACGTATTTTCATTGATTTAGCGTCAATTTTATCAATTTGACGACATTTTCTTCAATTTTGCAGCATTTAAAAAGACGATATGCCGCCATAATCAAGTAGGCGATATGCCGCCAAAATTCATCGCCAGAATTTTGCCAAGTGTTATAAGATTTATGTTATTCTTATAATAGATTCTCATATTTTTTCAAGATATTGAATTCCGCCAAGCATTACAGGGGTAAATAGATAAACAGGCAGATAAATCAAGGTGCTTATATTATTAATATATCTGAGTTTGATCAAAGCCGTTGCGATGTTTTTGAACTTGAACTCAATATTTAGTAAATTTGATACCAGTCGCATGTTAGAACTGGATCTGCCAGTCTCCATAGCTGTTTTCAAAAATATTTCAAATATAAAGTTACCTAACCGTATTACGGGTATTGACTAGTCCAATCCAAGGATCACTCAGAAAAATCAAATCTGGTCCATGGATATCATTGTCTGTAATGGCAAATGTCTTACCTGCGATCTTACAATAAAGCTGTTTTGAACCAGTACGTACCTACTATATACGCACATCGATTATGCTTGATGATATCGATATAACTTGATATATTTTTAAATGATAAATTTATATCGATAATATGCTGTTGTTTCTAATGGGATGCTTATCTGCAATCTTAAAATAAGACTGTAAGTACACTATATACGCACATCGATAACATTTTTGGGAACGTGTAATATTCTCTTTCTTCTGGAGTCTTTTATCTCTTTCGCAGACCAGACTGCTCCATCGGGTTGTTTTAACTAAAAGACACCGGTACGGGTTTCCTATCCCATGACGTAATTCTAGGGTTTCCACTTGCAGAACTTAGACGGAAGGTTGACAGATTTGGCGATTTATCGCTAACTTGGCGAATTCCAGAATCTTCGAGAAAAACCGTGAAATACCAATTGTCTAAGTGATATTAAATTAATCCAAAAGTTTCTACAGAGAAAGCCTGTAAACGTAATCATAACTCCGTTGAGTTCAGTTGACATGATAGAAACTACATTGGACTGTGATTTTTGTCAATGTTTCGAGAATAGTAGGATATGTTTTATGAAATTACTTTTGTCAATGTTTTGAGATTATTATGAGTTATTTTGTGAAAATAGTGGTGCTATCTGATTGTGTAGTGTTCCTGTTTACGTTGTGCTTGTGAAGAAACGTGTTAGGTATCCAGAAACTTGGACTTATTCTTGTATTCTGCGTGTGCACCCATGATTCCAGAGGATAAGTTAGTAACAGTATCCTTCATACTATTTATTAATTTTATATTTTTTCTAGAATGTATTTAGAAACAATTTTATAAGATATAAATTTAAATGTATTTTCGTGAGAATAAACTGTCTCACAGACTACTTTTGTTCTTATTAAAAATTAGCTACATAATTAGAAATCAAATAAATAATCAACCACTCATTCTAGGGTTGCCACTTTCAAAACTTATGAGAGCGTGTTTCCAGATTTGACTATTTATTGTCAATTTGGCGACATTTGGCGACTCCGGAATCTTCGAGAAAGACTGTCAAATAACCAATAGTTTACGATATAGTAGATAATTCCAGATGTTTCTAGACAGAAAGTCTGTAAAAAGTAATCATTAATTCATTGAGTTCAATTGACATGATAAAAGCTACTTTGAACTGATTTTTGCCAATGTTTCGAGAATAGCAGCGTTTATTTTGTGAAATTACTTTTTCGAGGTTTTGAGATTAGTATCAGATATTTTGTGAAAATAATGGTGCTGCTTGAATAATGTTTACGTTGTGTTTGTGAATAAACGTGTTAGTTATCGAGAAACATGAACTTATTCTTGTATCTTGCGTGTGCACCCACGATTTCATAGGATACGTTCGTAACAATATCGCTCCTAATGTTTATTAATTTTTTATAGTTTCTAGAATGGATTTGTAATTATTTTTGTAAGATATAAATTTAAATGTCTTTTCATGAGAATAAAGAGTTCCACACACTACTTTTATTTCTATAAAAAATTAATTGCATAATTAGAAAATACAGAAATAATCAACTACTACTTTGCTTTCTGGTGCTTGGCGCATAAAAACATAGTATAAGCAACAGATATTGAGACAATGAATGAATCGACATTTTTCTGCTGTGAAACAACGAATACAAATTTAGTTTACCAGATAAGGCATTTTTAATTCAATATATTCAAAGTTTTATCTGCTGTCAAAATAAAAATAAAGTTTAACAAGATGTATTGACATTAATAATGCAGTAAAAAATATGTTTTGTGAAAATGTGTTAACGTTGATTGGAAAACGACTTTTTTATTATATTTTTAATTTGTTCGCCTGACAAAACAGTTAAGACAAAGGCTCCATTTAGAAAAAAAATAAACTTCCAGATAATGAAAATAAAGAGGTGATGGCCTTGTTTAGAATATATTTTCTGGATTCGATACATTGGGTTTAACTTCTAAATTCAGTCAACTTTTTATATTTTAAAATTATATTTCATTTTAATATTTATATTTTAAAATATTTATTTTAATTTATGTTTTAAATAGATAGTATAGTATAGTTAACGTAATTACCAATTTTTTTTTTAAATGTATTATATAAAAGTAACACATTTCTTAAACAAAATTTCTTACACGTATCCAGATCTGAAAATTTCATAGTGCTCGATTATGTCTTCATATAAATGTTTCTTCCATAGTTTGTGGTGACTTATTTTTGCTACACTAGTGAGATTCATATTTAGATGCAATAGTGAGCCCCGCGGACATTCTGCCAGTCAAAAATTTAGAACACCAGTTTACTTATGGGGCATCTTACTATAATAAAACACAGCACTTAATTACTGTATGCGTAGCCACAACACAAAAGGAAAATATATATTGTTATAAATAAGTTAAAAATGAGTACAATATCCAGATTCGCTTTCAGTATCTGATGCGATACGCAACGCAAAGCTCCTGAATTCTCCTCTATAAGGACAGCAATTGCTATCGGATATATAGTAATAATAAATATAATATATTTTTAAATTAATGATATAATAGAAACAATCTTATTTTGAATAGATAATATCTTAGAGGGCAATTTTATCTCTGATTATTTATTATGACAAATTGGTTCATATTTTTGCTTTCAGATTTTCTTTTATTTTTACTGTCTCACACGCAGTAATGAAAAAGCATTGTTTTCACGAAAATTTTCGAATTCGAGAGTTTAATGCCAATACATGTTTTAAGACCTTTGGAACACATTTTGACTTTTTTTGGAGTAATGTCCGTCTATCTATTTGAATGTCTGTGGTCGCTTTCTTGTGTAGAGGATAGTTGCTACAAATATTAATGGATTTTTATATCCTGTCTTGAAGTTATCAAGAAATGTATAACTAGATGAAATTTTTTTAAAATTCGAACGGAAACTTCGAAATTTATTCAAATTTTTATATTTCTTTAACATGTCAGAATAAGACGAAATTTGACATAATCATATATGAAAGAGTTAATTTATAGCTCAATGATTAAAAGAATCAATAGTTTTAATCATTGTTATCAAAATTAGCCGCGATACAATTTTTGTGTTCTTGGCGTTATTGGCCCTGCACTGGGCAGGGTCTTACCACCATCGTAATTATTTGGATCAACGAAACCGATTTATCAAAAATTTGCTTGTAACATCTGGGAGAGAAACAGACTACTTAAAATTGGATTATAGTATAAAAAAGTTGATTTGTGCCACACTCCAACTAATTTATTTTAAGTTTCTACATTAATAATAAAGTTTGATTGAATGCTTTTCTGGTGGTTGGTAAATTTAACTCTAGAACGACTTCCGTTCATAACTAAAGCAAAGTTCTTGAAAAACAAACTGAGAACATACATTACATCATACACATATATTTGTCCAAGAATTATTTTAGTCTAGATTATGCATGACATGATGTTGATACTTTTAAAATATAAGAACCTTTATTTCGACCATATCTTTCTCATTTCTGTCTCTCAATGTACGAGCGAGTGAGACAGACAGACAGACACACAGAGTGTGTGTGTGTGCAGAGTAATACAATCTATGCAATTAACAATAGTATATCGTTGTTAACTCTTTTTATAAATACATTGGTATTTTTACTAAATACCAATGTATTTATAAAAAGAGGGTATTTAATTGGTATATTTAAATTTCTGTAATTTTAGCCTGGTAATAGTTTTATATTCTCCTGTTTTCTTATTGCCTAACCAATAAAGATAGAAGCGAAATACCTAGAAGTCCAAGTTTGATGAAGGACTAACGATGCGAACATTTTCTTGCTTGTATTGAGATGAAAATAAATTAACTGCTATATTTCAAGAATTTAGTGTTGAAAGGAATAAAAAAGTATTCTTTTAAAACCACATTAATTTGTTTTTAATCTTATTTTTTCTACCCTGCAATTACATTTAATTAACGTGATTTATTGTACGAAGTAATCGATGTAATTTGGTTAATTCAGGTAATTAAAACTTTTTATAGCAGTATTCAGTGTTTAGCTGGATTTAATGATAATTAAAATCTCGTTCAAGAGTTCTTCATTAATACACTGGTTTTTCACACTGGTAAAACATTGGCGAAAGTAAATATGCTTGACAAATCCAACACATATATTTCTCTACTGATTACGAATTTGTGAATTTTCGGTAAAGAATAAAATTCCATTATTTTTGCTATTAAGGATTAAAATAATCATATGAAATTTTATTGAAATTATATGATTCTGATGTTAATAATATTCATGTCACACTATTAATTTGATATTTTTACTTTTCTTATATATATAATTTTTAAGGAAATTATTGTGACGGGGTCAAAATTTGAATTTGAGTTTTCGACGAGAGAGTACGTTTCAAGCATGCCTGATCACGAATCAAACATTTTGAGGTGATGTGTGTGTGTGTGTGAAAGTATGTGTGTGTGCCAGTGAATCTGTGGAGACGATAACTGACGAACGAACGGACTGATTCAAACGAAATTTGGTACAAAAATCACAATCCGTAAATAACGGAAGCCCATTGTTTTTAAACGTAATCGAATGTTCAGAACCCCCCTAAATTGTAGAGTGAAATTTTGAAAAAATCATCAAAAAATCAATACCTTTAATGAAGTTGCGCAAATAGACATTTCTAATGTAATGTTTACTTAGAAAACGATTGACATAAACTTTAGAACGCTAGCTTGAACCGTTCTCGAGATATTGCAGATTTTATAAATAAATTTATCAAAAAATCCCAAAAATTAAAAAAATATATTAATTATTGAGAAACATGTTCACTTTTAATATGTAATATCATGTGATAAATTGGGTGACATCATTCTCGTGGATCTAGCTCGTTCCATTCATGAGAAAAGATGCTTTTAGTACTACTTTTGTATTTGAACGCCAATAGTTATTTATATGCTATAAGAATAACTTATTTCTCCGTCAATAACGCATGGCGAGATTTTGGCGCCAAAGATGGCGGAATGTCGCCAACTTGGCGACTTTTTTACATGTTGCCAAATTAACAGAAATTTCGCCAAATGGATAAAAATGACACTAAATCAGTGAAAATGACGCCTAATGGACGAAAATTCAATTTCTTGGGAATAATATAAATAGCTACTATAAAACAAAACCTATTTTTTTATTGTAAAAATAGTAAATTCATCGCATTGTATAAGGAAAGTCATGTGTTGCCCACATCAGATTTTTTACAATTGTTTTACATTTACAGATAAAATATTCTCTAAGTATTAAGGACTTCCCTATTATTCTGTTTTTCTAAAAATCAATACGTTTTTAATAATTGCGACAGATATATCCCACTTAATAACTCACATGCAGATAAACATACTTAATCAGAAAAAATCTGCTGTGGACAGCACATGATTATCCTTATAATATAACGCAATGCATTTACTTCTTTTACAGTAAAAAAAAAATGAAGACCCACGGTACTCTGTTTTTGTCGTTGAATTGTACATTTAGCAATTTTCAGGATGACAATATATAAAACTATTTCAAGGTACACAATTATCTGATATTTCGCTCAACTCTAAATAAACAATTATCAATATTGATAGCATCCTCAATAAACGATATGATCCATATTAAAATATTTTAATAATTAGTATATTATAATATTATCATTAAAATATTTTAATAATTAATTTATCAGTCAGCAATCATTTTAATTAATTTAGCGTTATATTTGCAATTTTGACGATATTTTAACGTCAATTTTGACGTCACACTTTGACAACATTTGACAACCACACTTTGGCAACATTTAAAATAGTCGCCAATTTGGCGACGTTCAGCAAAAATTTATCGCATTAAGGGCAGACGGACGGATAAATTTGTATTTTTATAGTCCACTCTTATGTTCTTTCCAAGATATTGAATTTTCATTAATTAGCCATCATTTCATTGATTTAGCATCGGTTTCATCAAATTTCTATCAATTGGCTGATACTTTAGTCAATTTGGCAACTTTTAAAAAGGCAGCAAGTTGGAGATATTCCGACAAATTCATCACCAAAATTTTGCAAACGTTACGGATGAGAATATATGTTATTCTTATAGTAGATACTTATATTCTTTCCAAGTTATTGAATTTTCGTTAATTAGTCGTCATTTTCATTGATTTACCGTCATTTTTATCAATATGGTGATAATTTCTGTTTTTACTTACTGTTTCTTTTTATTTATTTTAATAACTCTAGAATGGAGTGTAGTTCCAGAACTGTTTATTTTTAAGATTCCGAAATTATTTCTTTGTTTTAAGTAATTCAAATTTTTCTATCGACATGTAAGATATTGAATACAGATAAGAAATTTAAAATTCATCATTTTTTTTCAGACATTAAGTAGAGTTACTAAACTTATTTATGTTTTATTATGAAACCTGATCATAATAAAACAGGTAAAAAATAAGAGAAATAATAATTCAAAATTAAAATGAGATGATAGATTGCATCGCACATAATAAAAAGGTCCTAAGTTAATGAAGGAATTGCATTTTCGTATATATAATAGATTTTCGAATTTGTGTAATCAAGTCAATTCCAGACCAGAGACTAATGATAATATATAATTTAAAAATCAAAATAAATATATTTAAATACTAGAATAAATTACTTAGTGTTCTAAATAAGTGTCTGCTACTTAAATAACAGAATATACTGAAAACATCACTAATTTCCCAAATGACCTATTTTGGAACCGAAACATTTTCCTCCTTTCGTTTCACTCCAAATACTTTTTCAGCACATGTAAAGTCGCGCACAACTCGTTTTCACTATTTAGGTGCGCAAGCAGGCAATTGTCCCCATAACACCGCCCAACCTATTGCATTACAACCGTCGAAACGGTGAAATGGAAACCCTTCCCCGCAATATCAAAGTTTTATGTGTTTGGTTTGAAAAAATATACGGCAATATTTTGGCCGAACTTCATAATTGTGTTAATCATCTTTAATCGAATGCGAAAGAAGAAAATATAAAATAAAGCATGCATAAAGAAAACTTGAGTAACGTATAAAAATCGCACAATAAGACAGAATTATAATGCTTAGATATGCTGCTTATATAAGCTTTTCTCATCCTTTGCAGAAAGAGTGTATTTTGGTTAAAGTATTCATATTTTGGTATATTTAAAATTAAATAAAAATATATGGAGAAAATTGCCCCTATTAAATTCAAAGATCGTTAGAATCAAGTGTTCTTCGGTTATTATGATTTTAGATAGAAAGTCTGTGATAATAACTTCGATTGCTAATCAAAGAAGTGTGTGAATATAGTTCAAAATTATACTTCAATATAAAATAACTAAAAACTAAATTCTAAAAGGGAATCTAAAACAAAATTCGCAAATCTGCACATTTCGAGAACTAGAAGCACAGTTGTAACAAATTTCGCTGCTGTCCGACGATTCGATTATCAACTGAAGACGAGGCAAACAAATAGAAAAACGACATATTAATTTATCATGTAAGAAAAATAAGAAATATTTTCTGATAAGGACTTTTAAATAGCGAGCGGGGTCGAGCGGTCAGGGACATGCGTTTCCGCCTGATCGCTGGATAGTCGGGTTGCGGGTTCGAATCCCGCCAGCGAGCATGGATGGAGTCATGTCGAGACCAAGTCAGACTTCCGCCTTTCGGGGAGCCTCTTTAAAAGTGGAGCTGCAAATCTTCTCCACTTCGCCATGGGATACCCAGGAAATTCTAGTTTATGTGGTACGTAGGCGCTCCTTCACCACAGGGGAATTAGTAACGGACGAAATAGCGAGCGGTCTCAAACAGTAAAATTTATTTCTTAATGGTTAGAGTAAAAAAATGAATGAGTTAGTTTTTAACATTTTTCAGCATAGTTGTAAAGTGTTTATGTCTTTGTTCATGTCTTTGTCTGTCTGTATGTATGTCTGTCCGTTCGCGCGATAACTACCGTAAAAGTGATTTTATCAAAATAAAATTTTAGTATGTTGTTGAGACGGTCTGTGGAACATACGGGAATGTAAAAGAAAAATATCAAGCAATTCGTTTTGGATTTTACCCGGATTGAAAGAATGAAAAACATTGAACCCTATGGGAGTTAACATTTCAAATATTTTTAAGTTGAGTTAAAATTTGCAAATTTCTTTGAAAATTGTTTAGGAAATATTCAAGTTATCACGTAAAATGTATAAAAAAATTCATCAAAATAAGTTAAGTAGTATTTTAAATAAAACTTGAAATAATAATTATATCCATATCGTATGGATGGATCACGTGACTCAATGCAAAATAAAATATGCCATCCATTTGTTTTCGTTTAGTGAAAATCATGATGTTTAAGGACCGTTAATATTTATTTTTGGTGTTGCATCGGTCCTGAAACCGCTTTATTTTGCTTATTATCGTTGTTTCGAATTACGTTCCTATGCAAGTACAATATTTTTATTTTAAAAATATCACTAAATTTTGACTCTGACACTAATTTTTATGAAATTTTTTTTTGCTTTTTCTGAGAGGACTTTTCTTTTCACTGATGACAGATTGCCTTTCATACACTAAACATGTTGTATAGAGAATAATTTATTCATTCTAGTTCAAAACACCTCTTTACAGTGTAAGTTTTTTAGAATTAAAATTGCATTCGCGATAAAATGTTTGATGGCTTTACTGAAAGTTGCATTTTTGTTTCATCACTTTAATAATAATGCAAATTGCGTGTCATAAGGTAAATTGTCCTTACCCAAATTTTACTCTACAAGGACTTACTTTTGATGCCTTCACTTAGGGTGGAGTATGAAAACTCCGGTTCACGACCACAGGAGAATAACACTCATGACATAAAATAGCAACTCTGATTTAAATTGCTCAATTTTTAATTTCATGTACAGGGTGATTATATTTAATGTTCCCGGTTTGAAAATCGTCTCAAATAAAAAGCATTGGTCAGAATGATTTGAATTTCTGCGTGAACACTCGTGGTGCAATGGAAATTTGTTTGGTGAAGAAAAAACAGTAGTTCAAAAAGCCGCCGCTAGAAGAATAATTGGCGCTTTACTACACTAGAATGCAATACAAAAGTAATAAACTTTGATTTACTCATTGGCTAATGACGTAATAAATGTTCAATATGCTGTCCTTCGCATTCTGAAATAAGCTGAAAGCGCAAAATAGTGTGTTCAACAACAGATTTGAGTATTTCTGTAGAGATGTGATGCGCGATGCTAGCTTTAAGTTCCTCTAAATTGGTAATGTGTCCATTAAACACCACTTTCTTCAGATGCCCCCAAAGCCAAAAATCACATGTATTGAGGTTAGGGGAACGTGCTGGTCGTCTTACAGGAAAATGGCGGCTGATGATTCTGGCATCTCTAAAATGACTGCGAAGTAGCCGCTTCAGTGGTTTTGCGATATGTGGTGGAGCCCCATCCTGCTTCAAAATAGTGTTATCGATTCACTGACGCTCTTGCAGTGTGGGTATAACGTGACTTTTCAAAAGACGTCCATCTCGATGGCCATTGTCAGAACAGGTGACAGGGTCATGAAGACCAACTTCCTCAAAAAAGAAAGGCCCGATAATAAAATCTTCTGTAAATCCGCACCATAAAATAACTGTGGGGGAATGAATAGGCATCTGGCGTAGTTCCTGTGGATTTTCGGTTGCTCAGATTCTGCAATTTTGCGTATTAACAGTTCCGTGGAGATCGAAGTGTGCTCCGTCAGGCTACAAAACGTTCCTGGGCCATTCATCGTCCACTTCTTTCCGAACCAGAAATTGAAGTGCGAACATTTAACGTGCAACATTGTCCGCGGGTAGCAACTGTTGAGCACGGGCCAGTTTGTAAAGATAAAATTTCACAATGTCTTTCAAAATTATTTGCACCGTACTGGAGGGTACGTCTAATGATCGGACAATTCCACGTGCAGTCGTAGATGCATTAGCGTTACGATCTTCTTCTAATGCTGTAGCTACGTCTTCCACTATCTCTCCATCGACTGCGTTCGTCGTCCCTGCCAGGTTTGATGTCCAAAGAGCCAGTCTCTTCAAATTTTAAAATCATTTTGCTCAAGCTTTTGCCACACAGAGGACCAGATGTTAACTTTTTCAACGTTCTGAACTTTCTAAGAGCTACTAAACAAGAGCTGTTATTCTCATAAAATAATTTGACAAGAAGAGAACGATCTTTTAATGATAGAGTTATTGCGTCAGAACAATAGAGATTTTTCATTAAGTTATGAGAAACAAGTCCCGCTCTTCCTTTTTTATAGCAAACGTTTATTGCAACGTCACTGTCTTATGAAAATTTGCAGCACCATTTGAAGAACAATTATGCAAAACAAGTTAAATCCCCTTTTTGTGAAAAAAGATAAGGCTTACGCTTGCTTAGAATTTAACATTGTTTCAATGGATGGATTTTGGTTTTCATTACTTTCCTTGCATATGATGAGGGAAGGTCGACTTTTAATTCAGTATTCGAAGGACAACATATTGAACATTTATTACGTCATTAGCCAATAAGTAAGTCAACGTTTATTACTTTTGTATTGCATTCTAGTATAGTAAAGCGCAAATTATTCTCCTAGCGGTGACTTTTTGAACTACTGTTGTTTTCTTCAAACAGAATTCCATTGTTCCATCAGAGTTCACGCAAAATTGCAAATCATTCTGACCAGTGCTTTTTATGTATTTGAGACCATTTTCAAACCGGGAACTTTAATTATAATCACTCTGTATATAAATAACTTGATTGATTCAGAAAGTTTACTCATAAAATCATTTAAGTTACACATATGAATATATAACAACTATTTAAGTGACACATATATTTATAACAAATTATTACTATGTACCGCAAATATATGTAGTTTTTTTTTTTTTTTTGAAACGCAATAGTTCTTTACTAAGATTTCTTACTCAAGTACTGCTAAATAATCGATATATGGTACGTGCCCTCAGTGATCATTATTAACAGATGAAATTTGCATATATACCTCATATTTTTGGACTTTGACATTTAGTCGAGAACACACTTAGCTGGATGCCTGCATATACTTGATAAGCCACTTGTATTCACTATGCACATATGCATCACATTGATGATCAACGTTTTCTTTGTGCGATCGCAGGAAATTTTGATATTCCTAAATTTACGTGTTTCTAGGATGCTGTCGAACATTGAATCTGCCGACGCTTTTGGAAATCTCTGGATCCACTTTTTTCTTTCCCCTTCTGGTTTCATACCAAGGCACTTTAAACATAAGGTAGGTCAGAGAGAGGGGGCTGCTTTTCGACCGGGAGAGCAACTTGAAGCGTGACGTCACTGACTTACAAGTCAAGAATAGGGGACATAGAGATACGTTATAAAGTTTAGAAAGTCCGTGTTTATAATTCGAAAAGGAGATGAGATCATTCGTAATAAAATTTTAGAAAAATGAAATTAAATAATTCTACTCATACATGCATAGGCCTATCATTAAAATAGTATAATACATATATTATTTATAATAAAAGCTGAAATATATCGTGAAAAGTGTAGTAAATATAAAAATTACATTTCAAGTGATCCAGATATGAATAAATATCTAATAATTGGATTTTTAAAAATATAGTATCCATTATCTTAAACATTGATAATACTTTCTACATGTAATATAAATATGTATTTCAAAAATATCTAATTGCGTAAAAAATCCCATATATATATAACATATATTGATGACTATGAAATATAATCAATCTAGTAGTTACATAACTATATATTGTATTAAAAAGCGTAGATCGGATCTTGGGAAAAGGGGGATGTTGACGGTCGAATGGATGGTCAATAGCAGTAGATTTATTTTATTTACCCAACAAAAAGACGATGCATTTTGTGAGCTAGTAGACTATTATAACTCTTGGCTAAGCCACTAGATATGTCAGTTTTCACAAAGATATTTTAAGCATGCAAAATTGATGTTATTAAAATTTATAGAGTTTTAAATGTATAAACTATGTACAGTTTTAAAATTTTAAAGCAATGTTCACATAGATCATACATAATAAATCAATACATACCATTTTTATGCCATGATACTGCTATTACACCATTTAGAGGCTTTTCTTTGCTTTTTTCACTCTACTAATTGTTGCATAAAAGTCTTATTTAAGTGTTTAATGCGAATGAATGTTCTGGTTCGTGAAAACAAAGTTATGGCTTTTAGTGATATAGAAGGTGAAATGTTTGCTAACTTTGACTGCAAGTTCTTAATGACGCATTTCTCTTTTGATATATATGCATTTCTAAGAAAGCAATTCTCCCACTTATTTATTTCTTCTGAAAAATTTGGCGTTGAATTTTAGTTTTATTGTAAATACATTTTTTATGCATTATATTTCAACTTTTAGTTTTGTATTCTAAGCTTTTTACATATCAAAACGAAATGTCCCATAACTTGAGATGATGTGAATGTAATGTCAATACTATGATTAGTAAAGAATTGCGTTTTATGATTATGTATATTAATAACAAACTAAAATGCTTAAGGCATTTAAAATTAACTTTACATACATTTTGCAATAAACTGTGTAAATTAGCTTACAAAATGCTAATATCTCCCCCCCCCCTACCCACCCCTCCTCCAAAAAAAGAAAGGAAACTCCGTAATTGCTAGTATCAGAAATATAAATTATTTTTTATATATTTTAGATACTGCATATGAAGTCGATTTTATTTTATTAATTTTGTTTTTTGGATTACTTAGAGGACCACCTATTTTACATATCAATGAAACATGTCAATCATAAATATTTTTTATACTGCTATATTAAAAACATTGTTCTTAACTGCGGTATTTATGGTTTGTGAGATTTTTGTGCCGTTGGCTCCTTGTTTTAATTGTTTAACCGGCTTCAAATTCAAAAATTTAGCCCGAAAATCTTCTTCAAAATCTTCATCAGAAAAGTGAATCGAACAGACAGTTGCGTTAGCAATGGTTATTTTATCCTCTCTTTTCCACTTCACGATCCATAATTTTCGGAGTATAGGATCTTTTGGAAATCTATGAAAACTGATAGATCCCATTGACTTCTTATAATAATTTGAACACAAAGCAACCGAGGAGCAACCATCATTTCTGCGCTCACAAAACACAATTTATATACAATAATTAAACAAAATTATACTTTATATACGTGAAAATACTAATATATATACATCTATAATACACAAATTTACACTTAAACTTCACTTTTACGATAGAATTACAAATTATATTAAAACAACGACTGATACAATATGTTTTCCCATAGAAATGTATACTACTCGGAGAAACTGGCACTTCTCCTTCTAAACCAGTGATGTCACGAACGGCGATAACGTCCACTCTCTGGAATACTGTCAATATCGGTATTCTGGTCTTTTGATCTCTGACCCTCCCTGGTTTCATACCACCTTCACTGATTTGTTATTGGTGATGGAGTGGATGCACACTGCTTAACTATGTGTGAGTTCCAATTGGTTCTCGTGGATGCATTTAAAGTGCTTATTAGCATATGCATTGACATCTGTATTGACATTGTTATTGATTGGCATCTGTATTCGAAATGTCAACATGTTGGGCGACATTGCACTTTCAAATTTTCAACTCTGTTCCAATTTGCATAATTTTATTTCTCTGTCATGAATAAAAACATATCTTTCAAGTAAAAAATTGCATTTACAATGACCAGAACACTACGTTTTTCAACATTCCGTTCATCTACATCTCGGTCAGCATAATTATATGTATTTTTTTCAAATTTCAAAACTATTCAACCAATTGAAGCATAATTTGATTCAGAAATGACGTTACAATCTGTGTAAATAATGTAGAGATATTTTGTTCGTTTTGTCCTTTATGTGTGAAGTCCGTGCATGATTATTTTATGCGAGTAACACAATCTCTGAAATTATACAACTGAATAAAATTAGAGAGCAAGGACATTTTGCCTGATTAAATATGTCTCTCCCAGCGCCACGTTGTCCTGGTCATAGATATTCGTTTGAAGGAGGGCAATCGATAAGAGTACCATCCAACATAAAACTCCTGATTCTAAAGGATTCTAAAATTTTCCTGTAGAAGGATTCAGAGATACAGTGATAAAGCAAAATATTTTTTTAGCCAGTTTAACCGTTGATCAATTCTAAAAGCTCATTCTGTATTACATTGAAGCATCATAGCAGTGTCCACTTCCCCGATAAGAGCTTGAGATTCTGTCCCAGATTGGTAGATCGTTGTCTGTTCACTACGAATGTCGATGGTTCGATTTATGATTGAGGTAGCAAGGTTCTTTACAAACTATATTACCAGCAATATCGTCAGTAGTGCCTTAACGGGCATATATGACGTCCAAACAAATCAACTCTTAATGTTAGTGCCATGGTGTCGATGGTCTGAAAGTGACCCTAGTACGACTATCATGGATTCAGTGAACTCTGCTATAATGAACACCAATTTGAAATCGGGAAATTTAGGGAACACGCAGAAGCTAAACTGTAGTTAAAAATCGCAGCAATAGGCGAACATGTGGTAGAATTGCTGGATGTGGTAGGTCATGTAACCAGTTTCACGTCAATCTAACATTAGAGGGTGCATAATGCACAGTCCACTTCGACGATAAAAGCTTGCAATTCCGTCCCAGTAGCTCAACGGCAGAGCGTCACCTGACCAATACGAAAGTCCGTATTTCGATTGTCAGTTTTTGCAATAAGATTCCTTACAACATCCAGCGTGTAACAGGGTGCTGAGAGCATACAAGGTATTACTCAACTGTATTTACAGAAAACAACGTATCGAACTGTTACAGAAGCTAGAAAAATGAACGCAATAGAAGCAGTAAAAATAACAACGTACTATCACTTATCAGCTAATTAAATAATATTTAACTTAACACGGAAAATCGGGATGAAAGAGACATAAAGACGCAATCACAATTTAAGCTTTACACTTTCAGTACCGAACCTAACTGCTTAAAAATCAAGTGCATATTATTAAGATCGATTAGAACATCAAAACACACTAAGAAATATTCAATTCTATGCGCTTTGAAAGTTGTGTATTACCTATAGTTTTTAGTAAAAAATAAAAACCTTTCCCGAGATCGAAAATGGTGATAAAATATGTGTCACACATTTTAATTTTTAAATATAAAATCCAATATTCATATATGGCTTATTAATGCACATCTGTTTCTTTTCATTTTAATATCATTTGTAACAGCCAAACACTTTATTTAAATCTCAACAATTTACATAGTTAATTTCATGAACTTACGCTCTTGATTTATACTATTTTCCAATAGTACCGAAAAACAGAATTATACAAAATGAATGAATATTTGAATTCAATATTATAAACAATAAAAATAAATTGAACATTATATACAAGAGTAGAGTTATTATCTACTCGAGCTTTTCATTTTCATCCCGCTCGATTCAAGGATATATTCCGCTTCATAATTCTGAATTTTTGAATAAATCGAATTTTGAAATTTATGAACTTTATATAAAGTTAAATTCCGATTTGCCTTTATTTATTGTATGTATTCTCTTGAATTTTCAACAGTAGTTCCATTGGATAATTGTTTTTCTTATGTACTGGAAGTAAATGATACATGTTATAATAAAAAATTATATAATTTCTGTTGAGATAGAAATATTTGAGATACAATCAAAGAATCTAAATTGTATTTTCAAATAAAACTGAACTACCAGAAATAATAGTGAATAAAATTATATCAAAAAACGATTTTGTACTAGAAAGTATAATATCAATCATTTATTTGTATTCGTATTTTATATCAATAATTTAAATAAATTTCATTTTTATAACGTCAATTATAAATGACCTTTGTGCAAATGTGCATCGCACCAGTTGAGCATACGTTGAAGGCCCAGACCACACGACCAACCCAGGGGTTTATGGTAACAAATTGTGTGGCCGGAGAGTTGAGCATACGTGTAGCTTCGGGTCAAAGATGCTTATTTAGCGTGAAGTCGCTTAGAGGGCGATTGTTTATTATTATTTTCTTTAAAAGAGTTACAACAGTCATCACTAGTTGCGGCCACCGTAGGAAATAAGGCTTAATCTTTCCTGGAAAGCGGAAAATAAAGTGACACGTATTTATACGTTCCGAACTAATGGCACTCCACTATATGTGATTAGATATACATGCATGTAATTCAAAATATATTTTAATAATACACATGCATCAGGAGAAGATATGTTTTCTAACAATGAGACTTATAAACTGTATAAATAATATCTAAAATACGAAGTTAGTCATTTCAAATACTGTAAAAGGCAGTATGACGCACATCATCATGAAACCTTTGCTAAAATACGGCTTACATCTTCTTTTTAAATTGACATCAATATCGACTTGATTCTTTTAAAAAAATTCAATTTTATAAGGGTAAATAAGTTTGAAACAAAGGAGTTTGTCATCTTGAATATTTTATTCAAAATACATATCTACAAATGAAGTTGTATAATTACATATTTTTATGTAATTCTGAAAAGAATAAATAATTAAGATATTTAAAGTCCAAAAGAGCTATCAAAATTAAGGTTTGTTTAATATGGCTAAATATTTATTTTGGTACTACGTTTCTCAGAACGTAATTATTTTGTACCTTATAAAGTGTGATTACTTACGCCAAACCGCCATTTACACGTCTATCCGTGTGATTACTTTCCAGATCTTTATCTAAGAAATTCTTTACAACGAATACTCAAGCTTAATCTTTACAATGAATATATATATATATATATATATATATTAGAAATAATATAATGCATAAGAATAAGAAGATACTTTTCCAGATCCAATTTTTTTAACAAACATTGCGCTAAATTATGCAATACTATTACATACTACTTCTAAGAAGAATATATTATTTAATTATATATTATATATTAGTATATTAGTTTTGTGACAGTCGTCATTTATTATATATAAACATCTTACATTAATATTGGTATTGCAATTCAAATTTATCAAAATGAAACATATTTTTTTATAACATTATATATTCTTACGTTTACAAAAATACTTGATTTAAAACCTTAGGATACTTTCTAAGAATTTCTGTTGATTGTATATTATGATAAATTACTAACATTTTCGCTGGTAGTAATGAAATTCCACATACAGCTTATTTTGTCTTAATATGACGTACGATTTTATGATAGCGTAAATAAAACACATTTGATTGAAATATAAATAAACCTTTCTATATTTCTTAAAAAAGTTCTGTCTTTTCTTTTAATTTATATATAATTATACATGTTTACTTTGAAATATGCATTTATTTAGATACTTATGGAATCATTTTTGCTTTTAAAGAGAAAAACATTTTTCATCACTGATCAAATATTTTCTTTCACACTTTGAAAATATTTTTAGGAGTGTAATTTATTTCACGGTACTTTTATAAAAGAAAAACTCATGTCATTACACAGACATTTTTTATGAGTTTTGTAAATGTATAAAATCTATAATTGAAATTCACTACTTAATGTAACATACGATTAGAAAATATAGGTAGTTTCTATTTACATATTTAGTTATGTGTGACATGCAGATTTATATTCCACATATTACATGATCGCATTAATCGTTTATGGCATTATTTATATTAGCTTATTGCAAATTTATATTCGCATACGATAAAATATCATAATTGCTATTTTGTACCTCATATATAAGGAAAATAAACGATACTGGTATTAGGATAATTTTAACACTAAAATATCAAATATAATTTCATTTTTATTTATAACCCATATACAGGACATCTATACGAGGGAAACATATTAATTTATAATAACATCAATTTTTTGAGTTTTCTCAAGAAAATTCAGTCATATTATATATACAAATATTGTTTAACATCCATTAAAACTTTTACAAGATTAGTGTGGAACATGTGTTTTTCAGCATGATAAATGGTTCTTTTATATGATCATTTGATTCAAAAACACATAACTTATAATTTATGTTAAATGCACATTACGAAGATGATTATTAACATTTTAGTTTGATGAAAAGATAATCCAAATTAACAATACTTTGAATGAATAAAACGGAATATATATGATATCCATAAATGT
The DNA here is from genome assembly GCA_951213105.1 of Amaurobius ferox. Taxonomy (NCBI): domain Eukaryota; kingdom Metazoa; phylum Arthropoda; class Arachnida; order Araneae; family Amaurobiidae; genus Amaurobius; species Amaurobius ferox. The sequence continues at coordinate 120,903,221 of OX578148.1, forward strand.
ACCATATAGAATAAAAATATGGATAAAATACATTTTATTCGTGTCTTAACACATTTATCTATTTTTTTTTAAATTTTATATAGTCATTTTTTACTTCGAAATGGCCTTAATTTATGGTATCTTCTTCCTTTTAACGAGATGATATCCTTTTCGCTACTTAGGACGTATATTGTTTTTACCTTAAATATGCAACTTATTGAAGAATATTTATTCTATGCTACTTTTATTAATTTTGTTGGTGTCATTTTACAGCATACTTTAGGAGCTTCGTGAAAAAGAAAATGAATTTTGATCAGTTTGATCCAATAAAGAATATAATGTTAAAATCTTCTATTTCTACGTTATGTGAACTACACTGTTATTTTCATATAAGATATTTCAAATTACAGGGTAATAAACAAAGATGTACAAATAATAATAAATACTTTAACACATTTAACAAATTATATTTTTTCATCAAATCGGCTTAAGATTGCCTCCAACAGTTAATTTGTCGTTTAATTAGTTAAAGCTGAAATTAAGATGTATGTTTAGTTATTTATTTGCTGGTCACGCAATGAAACTAAGCAAGTCACAGCCATCTTGTGTCCAGAGAAGAAACACCTCGTTGAGATTCGGCTCCTGAGAGCATACACGTAGTTCCATATTTTAATAAAGTTGTTTCTTAGTGATTGTAAATATCATCCCACATTTTTCATTTTAATTCAATCAAAATATCAAGTAATTATCTCTAAAAACAGTGAACGAAATTCATTTTGTCAGAAAATTAATTTTCGTGATTATGTATATATATATGTATATATATATATATATATATATATATATATATATATATATATATATATATATATATATATATATATATATATGTGTATATATATATATATATATGTGTATATATATATATATATATATATATATATATATATATATATATATATATATATATATATATATATATATGTGTATATATATATATATATATATATATATATATATATATATATATATATATATATATATCCAAAACAGAAAAATTGACTGGCAATCCAATCTTCATAATTTAACAGGAGCTACATTGAATATTACACACTGTACCAAAACAAACATTCTTTTCCTCGGGCCGTCGTTCATTAATTATGATTTTATTTGGTAGTCCTGTATCGCTTATATTAAACAAGACTCAGTATTTCGTGGAAGGGTGAGGTTGAAGCATCTCCTTCGAGCATGCGCTTATATGAACTGGATTTGGGATTGCTTTGACGCGGCGCCACTCATATTCTAGGATTTCAGAACTGTACAAGCTGAACGATAATATTCAGAAATGATGTGCCCAGATATTTTAAGGATTACAAGTTTGAATGGGGGGGGGGGCAGTCCAGCGGTTAAGGTACGAGGATTGCTCTCATACGACCCGAGTTCGATTCCCGGCTGTGCCAGAACTGTTTTGGTGTTCACGTGGAGTACGGGCACTTTACATATGTGTGTCCGGAAGTCCTTCAGATAGGTTGGTGGTAGGGGATGGAGGGTACGATCTGTTTGGATGCCGCCATCAGTGTTTTCCGGTATAAACAATGTTTTCCGGTATGTGGCACTGCCCAGACCATCCAAGCAGATACCTTACACTTTCTGGTAGGTTGGACGGTCTAGGTTGAACAAACAACTATTTTAATTTAGAATACGTACTGTTTATTTGAAGCAAGTTTAGCATCCCCCATTTGCATTGTACTTTTATTCTTCAATCCCCGGTTTGCACCTTAAATCCAGGGTAAGTCCAGATATATTGTCTAGTTATAATATGCATGCACTGAATTTTCTTGTAACATTCCATACTTGTTATATATCGATATAGTATTTAGCATACATCAATGACTTTTTATTAAATTTTAATCTGATAGTATTTTTAACATGATCAATTTACGTTTGTTAAATAGGTACTGGTGTATAAACACACTGCTTCAATTTATGCTAATTGCACATTATAATGACTTTAATTTTCATCGCACATAAAGATAAAGAGCATGCTATCTCCATTTGTTCTTAATTTATCTAAGCATTTATACTATCTTTCAATATAATGTATAAAAATACAGCATATAATTAAATCATTTTTTTTATGTGTGTGTGTCTGACATAAATTCTTATTCCCACAAATGTTAAACAATCATCTTATTTTACTTTCAAATTCACACTTGCGCAGTATTTTATGGCATTTTTATGCTTTTCTACAAGATAATTTGATTTTTTTTGTCACTCGCAGCATATCTTCCTCTTAAAGTTGAATATGTAAAGAGAATAATTATTTATTTCAGGTCATTACACAGAATGTTTTATAAGTTTCGAAATACTCTTTTTTATAAATGGATAAATTATAAAAGCTCAACGACTCAATTTTAAATGGAGAATTGTAATTTATTTAAATGTTACATAAAGACAAAAATAGTGTACAAAATGCAGAGTACAGTGCAAAAATAAATGAATTAAAATTAAAACGAAATAAATCCATAATTTTCTTTATTCTGTTTCCATAATTTTAAATTCCTCTGTATTAAAGTTTCTGAATCTTTAACATTAAACCTAATCAAACTAGTGTTTTAACATAGCAACAATTTAATAAGCACAGATCTAAACAAATACACAATTCGATTCATCAATTGAAATAAAAACAAACGTTGTTTCTCACAAGTTTTAACTTACAATGTGTATAGTATAAAGCGTTAGATTCTATATATTTTATAACTCTGCAAATGCATGCAATCATATATTAAATTTGCTATACTAAAATAAGAGAAGGCAATACAAATGACTAATTACCTACATGTAATGCAATGCCGCCCATAATTCGAGGTAAGCAGGACTTTACACATCGTAGGGGTATTTGCAATTTTAGAAACAAGTTATAAAATCGTTATATCTTAAAAAGCTATAACCCGTTTAAGGGGACGGTGGTAGTAGACATTTTTTTTATTTATATATCGACTTAGAAACATGAAAATTTGTATAAACATTCTTTTTAACATTACTATATAAAATACCATTCAATTTTTTTCAATTTTGTTATAATTTTGTATTTTTTTTTAATTTAATTTCTTTTAGCGAAAATTTGAAAATGCTCCTTGAGTGCCATTTTTTCACATTTTTGATTAATTTTACATTATGATCACTCAAAAACACATTATAAACAAATTTGAGTATTCATTTTTAAATCCCTTAAAAAGTTAATTTTTTAAAAATATTTTTCTGCATTAAAACTTAATTTTCATCATTCAATTGGGTTATTATTCACTTTTAATTATCTTAATAAAGTTCAATTACAAAATGCATACCCAGTTTCATTAAAAAGTATGAAAGGTGTCTTCTTACCAAATTTCATGCATCTCAGACAAAAATTAAGACGCATGGAGCATTTTAAAAATGTAAAATCTTTGAAAATTTCCGTTTCGAAAAAAATGCATTTAACCTTTTGCTTAAGGGTGGAACAGCGTCCATCACAAACGAAGAACCTCCCGAAAAGACAGGTATTTGACATACCCTATCCAAAACAGTGCAACCCCCTTTGCAGATATTGGCGTCCATGGAAATCGCCGACAGCAGCATTGCACCTGCTGCAGCAGGTACAATGCTTTGGGTGCAATGCTTTGGCTGCAGCAGGTGCAGGTTTTGGGATAGGGTATGTCAAATACCTGTCTTTTCAGGAGGTTCTTCGTTTGTGATGGACGCTGTCCCACCCATAAGCAAAAGGTTAAATGTGTAAAACAATGCTATATATTAAAAAAAGAACTTTTTTTAGTCGATTTTTGCTCATTTCAATGTCCACCGTCTCCTTAAATTGCATTTAGTAACCGTATGTATATGATACTGAACATCGCAAGAACAGTTCAAACTAATAATTGAATTTTTGATTTTGCTATAAATTTAAAATAACTTAAATATGTATTCAGATTATAAATAGCCCTCCGTAAAATGGAAAAACCTTATCAGACCCTATCATACGTAGTCATCAAACAAACATAACTCCTCTTTTATTATTGTAGATGAATTATTAAGACGAAATCGAGAAATGTGAAATAGTTAAATGCTTTAATGGAATACTTTATATAAAATACTCCAAAGCATTTAAGCTCGGCAGTATATATAATTTTATATATATAAATAAATATATATATATATATATATATATATATATATATATATATATATAATATATATATATATATATATATATATATATATATATATATATATATATATAATATATATATATATATATATATAATATATATATATATATAATATATATAATATATATATATAATATATATATATATATATATATATATATATAATATATATAAAAATTAAATGATTTTAATCGAAAATTTTTTGCATAAACTACTGTATGTACAAAATATATATATATATATATTATATATATATAATATATATATATATAATATATATATATATATATATATATATATATATATATATATATATATATATATATATATATATATATATATATATATATATATATATGTCATAGTGCTTTATGACTGTACGAGTGTGAAACACGGCATTTTTTATATCTTCCCAAAAACATTCTCTTTCGGAAGCCATTTTTATTCCAAGGTTTTAATTCTGCTCGAGTTTACACTTTTCATACTGAAAGCGTGGGATCTCGCTTCCACAGATGTTCTGAAGTAATTTCTTACTTCTTTAATTATTGCGCAGGGCAATGGTTTCGATTCTGCAGACAGCGATGCGAGGTTGCCGCACAAAGCCGTTGGATGCTACTTTAATGGACGTGCATGGAGTTGAAGGTCGAGGAGACCTGGATTCCAATTTTCACAGTAGAGGGGCCCTGGGTTTTCGTTGGAGAAGGAGCTTTTATTTCTCGCTCCGGGAAAAATCAGACACAAAAGAATTCGACCCAGCGGTCATTTTTGTGTTTCGGATTATAACTTTGATTCAGAAGGAATCTTATAATCCGAGTGGGCCAAAGCAATGGATTTAATTACAATTTACTAAAATTTTCTTCTCTTTTTCAGAGGCCCAGAAGGAATTGCCGGTGTACAATGTTTAACGACTCGGAAGTGAATTCTAACAGTTAATGCCAAGTTTGCGGAAAGGTCCGGTATTGACTCCTCAGTGTCCGTTGTTCTGAAGTTTAAATCTGATCGTTGAATTCAGCCAAGAGCTATGTGTCTTCATCAAAAGTGTGTGAATGATTTAGAGCCTTGATCAAAAATTGAAATTTTGAGTCGAAGTACTCATCTCTGAATTCAGTGATAATGGGAAAGAGCTATTTGAAATCAGTGTTTATTCCATCAGATAAGTATTGAAAATTTATTTAGTGGGAACATCGAAATTCGACTTAATTGCATCTGGAAGCGATTGCTCCGTAGGTTAAATTCCTTGTGATAGAAGGAAATGAGGGATGTTGTGTTGAATTTATTATTTGAAATTTATGTTTATTACGTAGATAAATTGAAGGAGTAATATTCTGATTAATTGCAAAGGCCAAAATATTATCTAAATTCGAGAAATTGGCCAGAGTTGTTTATCTTCATTATTTCTATAATTTTATGATATATATATTTAATTATTTCAATAAAAAAAGGAGTTTATTTAAAATAACTTTGACTCATGTTTTCCCAACTTGATCTTGTTACTTCGCTGTGTGCATGTGTGTCCTGTTTGCATTTTGTAAGCCTCGGCAGCCGGACCTGGGGTTATTGAAATTACACAACGCAATAGTAAGTCGTACTTAATATCAAATTTACTTCATTTGTGTGATCCTTGATTTCCGTCACACATTTATTCCCGTCACACATATTAATATTTGTGTATTGTGTCCGCCCCCTTTCCACCGTGACATGTGGTGCCCGTTTTGCTGTATGACATATAATATATATATATAATATATATATATATATATATATATATATATATATATATATATATATATATATATATATATATATATATATATATATATATATAATAAAGAAATACAATCCCAAAAAGTATGATATTCAAGAAAGAGAAAGGCGCAAATAGCCGCACTATCAGAGTCTTGAAATATAAGATTTAAAATGAAAAAAGGAAATATATAGGTGGAATGATTGTGTTTACAGGGTTGCAGAAAGGTCAAGGGGGATTGAGGCCCCTATTTCCTGGTTAGAAGCTAGCTTTGACTTCATGAAAACGCTCCCTGAGACTCTGCACGCGCGAATATATATATATACATTACAATTGTAAGAATGTTTACTGTTTGAAATAAAAATATGTCTTTACACTGTTTCTGGATATTTATGGCGCATAGCAGCCGTACTCCTTCAGCCATCTAGCCACCTATATAAATTTCCGGAAGGATCAAATGAATAATGAAGTGACGTACCACAAATTAGTCGTGGAGGGTTGTGGCCCTCACTCCCCGGTTAAACATGCTTTACACCGCAGTAATACTCCCGGAAACCGGTACATCACAGTTGAAATGGCAAAAACCACAAAATATATAGATGACTTGCTGGAATTATACCACCGGAATGAAACACAGATATACACACACATATACATAAGAAAATCGGGAGAAATATTAAGGTAAGCCGCAAAGCACCAGCGTTTTCCCACCCCGTATCTTAGAAACTGAAAGGAGTAGAATATATATTGTTTTAAATTTCTAACAGGTAATCATGATAAAATGTGACGATAATATCTTTATTTATTTTGCAGCATCCGATTTTTTTAATCAATGTGCCAAAGATAGTACATATTGTTTAATGTAAAATTTTCACATTTACACCTAAACTCTAACGCCAACTAGTAAAGTTAGACTCTCAATATTCGTGATGTTGAGTCATCCACCGCTACTCTTTACAAAAAGTACAGAATTTTCTCACTTATTAAATTTTAAATAACCTCTATGACTACTCAAACTCTCCCAAATGCCTTGTTTACTATTTTTGCAGTTTTTCTTTCAAATACGGCGAAACAAGTTAAAATTCTACACATAATAAAATTACCAGATTTACCTCTGTGACGCAAAGCAATTTCTTGCTGCAATGCAAGGTCCGTAGAATATCTTATATATAAGGTTGTCTCGTTCGGGGAAAAAGTTGCCCCGGGAAGGAAGGACGAGTGACGTCACTGCTAGACCCATTCTCTGACAGAGGCGAGAAGAACTATTGAGAAACGTGGATCGGAAACTATTTAAATATTTATCTAATAGTAATGGTGTGCAAGCAATATAGAATAAAATAAAACAGTACATGCATATTAATGTGAAGTTTATGAAAATAAATTCCGTACATATGAAAAGAAATAGCAATTTTTTTATGAGAGTGGAAGCTATTAAAATTTTAACATAAGTGAAGTTTATACAAAGATTACTGAATGCTATGTTGAAAGATAATTGAATGAGCAAAAGTTATGTATAAAAAAATAGTGAATGACCAGAGAAGAGCCAACAGTTGTTAGGTGTGTTATGTGAATCGGTTTGAGAAGGATATAAATATATATTTCTAATCTAAATGTGGCAAATCAGTCATCATTTAAATATTGACTGTATTCCGAAGTTTACAGGCATGAATAACGCAGTATAAATTAGAATAAATATTATTTCCAGGCAATGAATGCATAGCTTTTGTCTAGTTCAAAAATTTTGCATGTTTTAGAAAAAATATATCGTCTGGATTTGAGAGAAGGTCAGGAAACTTTCAAAATCATCTGAAGAAAAAACAGTAATTGATTTAAATTTGAAAACACATATTTTATCAAATCATTGCAATAATAATTATTAGTCACGTCAAATGTAGTTTGTTAAGATTTTTTTTTGTTAGTAAATTTGTTAATAAAGTTTTTGCTAAGGCATTTATATCTTGATTCGTCAAATTGAAGGACTTCATCATGAGTAAGACGGAGTAGTTTCGATTCAATAAAAATGGTTTTTGTTCAAAAAAGGAATATTCATAAGTTAAAAGAAACAAGTGTAATTTTATGGATAATTTTGTAAAAACAAAATAAATTTATAGTCGCATTAAAATGATACATTTACCCCTATTTATTTTAAAGCAAACGGTGAATGGAATTTTTTTACTTTGAAGCTCCTTCCCCATAAATATTGGACAAATTTCGGAGAAAAAGTATTCGTCGTCGAATAAAATGATAAAAATAGCCTTTGTTTCTTTTAGCATAAAATTCTGGATGATACTCCCTAACGCCCCCCCCCCCCCTTTTATTTTCCACGATTTTCTGTCGCATTTTAAAGTGCTGATTGACTGAATTCTACGGTAATATCTATACCATAAAAGAAATTAAATGAATTCACAAAAACTTCAAATAAACAAAATTAAACAGCAGATGTATATCATTAAATATATAGAAACGGGGTTTTCTTTAAGCATATGAAATGAAAATATTAATTACATGCATTGTGCACGCAATGATACAATCTAAATATTTTAAAATCAAATCGATGACATTTTTCAGAAAATTATAAAGTTCAAATATCTTTTGTATAGGAACTATTAGGAACGGAATGGTACGCTTACTCGATCGAATAAGTGCCATAGCATTTATATGCAGGAAATTTTAAATCATACAATTTTTAAAGAAATAGAAATTTAATTGCAAATTGATAAAGATAATATGGAGAGTTTTATAGAAATAAATATTATTTAATTCTATTTTTACATTATTCTCATCAGTTGAATCCTATTCCAAACCTTTAATAGAAAATACAGACAGTAAAGTGCACAGTCTCTATTTAATGAGTTTGAACGGGATATTTCGTTTAAAATCTTTAATGTGTTGTAAAAGTAATTGTTAAAAAATACTATATTAAAATCCATATTCATACAACATATTTGTGAGTAAAAATATTAATAAAGATTATCAATTTACACATGAAATACGTAAATTTTGTGTAAAAAAGAAGATGAATGTATTTGTTATACGAAATCACCCGGAAAATCATATCCTTGTCTTAATATATAATTTGTCAAACGGCTGTTTTTGACTTCTTCATCCGTTAATTACAGCAATTTAGTTCGTTTTGAATTCAAATTTGAGTTCATTTGTAATATTTCAGTATTAGCACATTATTTTAGGAAACATTTCATGTATCTCGTTGATGTTTAAAGCAAGGCATTTTTAAACAAAACCGTGCTGTTTTCCAACGTTTTTCAACGAAGCGCCGCTTGTCAACAGAACGGAAGGTCTAGCAGTGACGTCACAGCTCGCCCAGAAATGGTACCATGGGGGGAATAGCGAACGAGACAACCTGTTAATTCTATTAACCTTGGCTGCAATGGAACTTTGACGACATTACATGAATCGGGGTCATAAAACTTGAACTGGGTATATATTGCATATCTATATATCGTTATTTGGCAAATTTGCCAAGTTTATTACGAGACTCACCCAATAACTTTTTCTCTCCATTCTTTTGGCTCATAAAGTTCGATAAACTTGGCAACAATTATTTTTTATCTCAGTCATTTTGTGGCTTTCACTTTTCATAAATCTGAAGAACTTGTCTACTTTTACAATTTTGTTTTTTGTCGGATATATGTGTTTTTAGTTATATATTCGTTATATATTCGTTATATATATGTTTGTCGGATTATACGTTGCACGTTTTTTTAGGCATATATTTTTACCGGATACATTTAATTTAAATGTCTATGTATTCTGAAAAGTTCATTTAATATAATGTTACGAATAAACGTATTCGTTTATTCGTATATTATTTCACTCATGTAATTCTATTGAATTGCATGAGAGAAATAATATCAGTTTATTAACATTTAAGTTACAATGATATTTTTTATCATATGAATTACTAATTAGTTTATTATGAGAATACCAGGTTGAATTTAAACCTTCCCACCATTCCTTACTCATAGTTCACTTGGCATTAGCTTTAGATTAGCAAGGTAAAGATCAATATTGATAAAGTAGTTAGTGGATGTGGTTTTGAAGCAAATTACATTATCTACATAATTATAAACTAAACAGTCCGTTGATGCAAATGTATGTACATAATATGTATCAATTAGTTGAAATCCTGCTATAGCAACTCCCTTGAGGAATACCATATCTTTGTAAATACCTATTATTACCCTTAAATAAATAACTAGTAAACAATCAAAATGTAGGAACATTAAAAAGCTGTTTATTACTTTCCTTATATACTATAATATAAACGTAAAGAGAAAGTATTGCGACAGATTTGAAAATTCAAATTCAAGTTTTCGACGGAAAAGCGCGTTGCAAGCATCCCTAAAGTAGAATCGAACGGTTTTGAGGTGATTTATTCGTATGTGTGTATGTATATAAGAATGTATATCTGTGTAAATATGTGTATGTATGTTTAAGTATGTGCCTGTAAATGTATTTGCGTGTTTAAATATGGGTATGTGTGTATGTATGTATGAGTATGTGTGTTTAAGTATGTGTGTAAGTATGTGTATGTGTGTATGTATGTGTATGTGTAAGTATATATCTGCGTGTAAGTATGTATGTGTAACTGTGTGTATATAAATGTGTGTAAGTGTGCATATCCATTGTAAGCTTTGCTACCTGGGGAAAAAGATTTTATGTATTGAGAAAATCTCAACTATTTGTTGAACTCATGTATTGCGTTTGAATTAAAAGGTGGACCTTGAAGAGTCTACTTTGACGATAAAAGTTGCATTTCCATTTCAGTAGCTCAATGGTTGAGTGCTGTGTAGCCAGTACGAAGATCCCGGGTTCAAATCGAGGTTAATGCAGCAAAGTTCTTTAGCAAGGAACCCGAACAAATTAAGCCTGTAAGTTAGTACAATTATTTCAAAGGTCTGAAAGTGACCCTTTTACGGCTAGTATACATTTTGTGAACTTTGGAATACTGAACACCAATTTTAAATCGGGAGATTAACGACCACGCAGAAAACTTACCTGGAGGGCAAAAATGACATCATGAGGTTAACCTGGTAAAATAGTAGGACGTGGTCAGTCTGGTTGCCAGTTGCACGCCAATCTAGAGTCACGCCAATCACTAGAAAATAGAGAATGCAGGGCTCACTTCGATGACAAGAACTTGCGACTCTATCCCAGTAGTTCAACGGTAGAGTGCCTGTTGGCCAGTAAGTTCCGTAGTTCGAATCTCGAGTGGGGCGGCAAGGTTCTTTACAAACTCTATCACTAAGAATATCTTCAGTAGTTCTATGACGGGCATTTATAATAATTGCAGCTGCACTGCTATTCCTGGTCTGAATTTCTACATATTTAGAAATACATTCTATCGTAATGAAACAGTACTTGTTTTTCTGTTTTGAAGCCTCCCATTCAAACAGTTGATATGGACCTGCACGTAGATTTTAATTGGCAAAGTGGTTCCTAGGGATTTCCTTTTTTATTATGTTTACCTTAAGAGTTAAGATATTCATTATACAGAAATATTTTAACTTCATATAATTAATTTAAATCAACATTAGTGAATAAATATTTGAAATCAAACGTTCTAGATCCAAAAATGTGATCTATATTATAAAACTATATAAGAAAATTAAAAATATATACAAGCCAAATTAATACGCATACTTCAAAATTGTGGTTGTACTTCTTAATGTTTTTTAAACATACTAAAATATATTATTATATTTTAGTTGCTTTTGTAAATGAAAAACATGAAATTGTTTAAAAATAATTTCATAAGAATTAGATACCTAGCTGTATAGATGATGACGAAATCGTGGTGAAGTTTTCCTCGACTGAGGTTAGTATTTTTAAAGTATATTTATTCTTTTAAATCATAATATTAATAATTACATTTTTACATTTTTAACAATGTTTAAAATGCAATAGAAAAAGTAATATATATACATATATAACAGTACAACAATTCGTAATTATAACTCCTATTATGTTTATTACATTTTTGAAAGTAGTATGTTCAATTATATCCATAAACATTTTTGAGTTAAAACTCCGATGATTCATCGATTTCACAGTAGCAACTTGTACAAAACATAAAGATAGAAATATTTTACATTTTTTATTAAAGAAAGTCTTGTTACTTTGAGGTGAGTGAATTATCGGGCAGGAGAGAAAATCGAAAACTTATTTACATTTTATGGAAAATCGAAAGTATTTTATGTAGAAAATGATCCTTTGGGGATTTATCTATATCCTTTAGATCTGTTATCAAGATGAAAATCTTGCAAAACCCGGTCCTTTCTAAATCAGTCAATATATTTTACTATCCACTGCTGTCACTTTGTTTACTGAATATTTTTGTCCATTAAAAGTTTACCAGATAAGACCGTAAGAGATTATATATATATATATATATATATATATATATATATATATATATATATATATATATATATATATATATATATATATACATATAAATATATATATATATATGTGTGTGTGTGTGTGTGTGTGTTATTTGGGATGAATGGGAAATATTGTCGTATTACATGGTTATTGATAGATTGCAATTGCATAATGGTATGGTTTCAAATGGACAATTATTTAGGTCCCGGATGATTCCCGAAAATGCTTATCTAAATCTAAAGTACACATGAATGTACTTTATGCGTACAATTTTCTATAAAATAAACTAACGAAAAATCGAAGGGTTTTAGGTGTGTTATAAAGGATAACATAATGTTTACACATTCTGCAAATACTATTCATGTTTACCGGGAGCGACTCATAAAGAAAGCAGGGGAGTAATTATTCAATGTAGGTAATGTGAATGGTAACTTTAAATGCTAGCACTATCTCTCCTCATAGATACGATGGGACAGTTCGGCGCCAAGGTTTGAATAGCGCAAGACAGATGTTGTATATTTTCAGGTAAGAGATACTGTAGTAAATGTGTAAGTTGGGACGAAAATCTCTTGAAAATTATGGTCCCTGTAAAGTGTTAAATCTTTCCGGGGCTCGGACGAGATCTCCCGGCTGCTGGGAATCCGCAGGTTATCAAATTTTATTGGAACGCATACAAAATGAGTGTCCTTCCGCAATCCAATAAATAGTTCGGAATTTCGTCCAATCCATTCTCGCGCACAAGTGATGTAACGATTGAGCGGATCAGGAAACTTAAAGCCCCATTTTGTTCCACCCTCCACACAATGTGAAGGGACCCAATTTTAGAAAGTTAAGCCAGACTCTATATTGATTTCTGCAGAGAAGGTCTTTAAAAGTGTATAAGTACCTGATCGAAACCCGATCCAAAATGCATTTCGACATATCTTTGGAAACTGGTATCCACTGCTATTCCTTAGTGGTAGCACTAAACCCTACAGAAAGGAACCGGCGTATTTGGTACCCTGATGCGAGCACATCTACTCAATTGTAGCTCGTATCCAGGCGCGGCTATTAAGCAATGTAGTTTTATGGACACTCTAAGCCAAATCGAGTTAGAGCGGAACCAGACTGATATCTGTAAATATCATCGGGCAGTGGCGGTCATAGGAGCAGCGAGGACTTCGCCCCTTTTGCCAAGCTCTGGAAATAGACGGCGTAGTATGGAATATACCCTTTGGATCCTGAACTACATCTAAGCCGTGACAACTGTGTGTTCTATACGTTAGACGGCATTTGGCAGCTCAGTGGCTATGTCACTTCATGAACGACTATGAATTGGCTGAGTGTTTGCGAGGTATTAATCCTGGGCCTCTACGAAACATATAACACGCTTCATCTGAGTGAGTCAACCGTCATCGTTATTTTACCGTCATCGTTATTAAGTGTTAGCAATGCCAATTATCGATGCAACCGTAACCTTTCTATCGGGATACTACGACTGTCATCAGCTTTCACTCACGTTCCCAGAACCTTGAGCTGGCGCTGAGCCATCCAGCATCAGTCGTCTGGACCATCCTCCGAACCGTGAATCCCAGAGTACCAACCAGAATTTGGACGGTAGAGCACCAGTGGACCTTGGTAACAAGCCCGGATGGACTCACAATTCACCCTTAAAGCTTTACGGATACATCATACCAGTGTGTCATATATTTCTTCTCCTATCCCGGGCCCCTAACCATGTGAGCCTTTCGATGTTCCTTTTTCGTAGATAAACTAATCAGGCCAGCGGCGTGGAGGTAATGTGTTTTGGAATTAAATTGTAACATATATATATATATATATATATATATATATATATATATATATATATACATGTAGTTAGATTAATATATATATATATATATATATATATATGTAGTTAGATTAATATATATATATATATATATATATATATATATATATATATAAATCTAACTACAATTTGATCAATATAAATGTGAGCCTTGGGAAAATCCTTTTACTATATCAGCTCAAAATTTAAATATATCTATATATATATAATTGAAAATCTGTCTGTCTGTCTGTCTGTTTGTCCCATCATCACGAGAGAACGGCTGAACCCAATTTGATGAAATTTTGTGGGTAGCCTGTAAATAGCCCCACTTAAAATTTAGTCTATGTTTGGAGTTTCTACGACTGGTGGTTCTCGAGATATTAGTAAAAAACGAAACTTTTGATTGTCTCATCATCACGAGAGAACGGCTAAACCGAATTGAATGAAATTTTATGTGTAGCTTTGAAATAGCCCCCATAAATTTTGTCCAAATTTAGGGTTTCTAGGACCAGGGGTTGTCGAGATACTAATGAAACACGGAACTTTTTCCTGGGAGTTCTACTCTCCAACTCCGTGGTTTATCCAAACGGAAAGGATGAAAATCATTTGTTTAAAACGTCAAAGGAAATTAAAACTTTATTTTTGAGTTTGATGCAGGATTTTTGCATTACATAGTCACTATCTGAAAGCATGAATTGTTTGAAACATGAATTTAAATGGAAAAATCTACCTCCATGTTTTATATTTCAAAGGTTTTACTCAACGATTAAAAGTATAAAGAAATTAAAATGGTTATTTAATTTCGCATTTTATGAGGAAGATTCTATCTTATATCATGTTTCATGGCAACGGAATGAAATTAAATGTGTTTCTTAATGATTATTATTATTTTTTCGATTGGAATAATAAATAAATGGATATTAAAATATATCTTATAAATGAACGGTTTGAGTTTTCTTTTAATTATATTAATTGCGAACTGCATGCATCACTTTCATTTATTTTAGCAAAGAGGTGTCAAGCTTATATATTGTGTTTAGCTAATAAACTCATATATTCTGTTTACCCAATAAATTCATTTATCCAATTGTTGAAACAGAAAAAGAGTAGAATGGGTATATCTTCTAATAATATTTTAGTGTTTTCATTTAGTATATACAAACTGGGTCACGATGTTTTATTCAGATCTGCGAATTTAGGGCTATGAATTTGTCCGGATATCGCTAACTTGGCAAATTTCTTAAAAGTTGCCAAATTGACTGAAATATCCCGAAATTAATAAAGATGACGTAAATCAATGACATTTATTTTGTTTTGTTAGAAGAAAGTACTGAAATGGTGTTTCGTTAGCATTTATCTGTCAGTCCAACCGTCCTACTTAGTAACGCATTTAGCGAATTTTTAGAATGTCACCAACTTGATAAAAGTGTTTATAAATCCATAAAAATATTTTGAAATTGATAAATTGCCCTAAATACATGAAATTGTGTTTTTTTAGGGGATAATATTTTGATGATGGATCGTCAATTTATCGCAAATGGGACTGTCAGTTCTATAGTCCCACTTGGCGATAAATTTGGCGACTTTTTGAAATGTCGCCAAACCTTCATTAGAGACAGTGTTATTCAGACGATATTTTGACCACCAATTTATTTGAAGCAAATCGTAACATGTCGCTTGACAACAGATTTAAATTCAATGTGTTTATGAGGAAGAATACTTTTATTAAATATTTTCCGATTTTAATGATGAAGATATGTATATAAAATAAATTTCATTGTCATCGTATTTTTGACTGGATAATATCAATTACGATCTTCATGTTTAAACATTATTATTATTGATGTTTTCGGGGATTATTGATTCAGAGATTATTGATCTTTTCAATTTCTTATGCCATTGTTTTATTGCGGCAAAAATTGTTGAAACTCATATATTGTACGTTGTACGAGTAATCTTCTACAAATGCACGAGTATATCTTCTAGTCTAAGAGAATATAAATAGTGCAGGTATATTGGCATATATTGGAATCAAGCCTTCCGGTATGAGGATTACGAGGATTATTGATATTTTTAATTTATTACGTAATCTGTTATATATTGGCAAAAAATTTTCAGACTAAATATTATAATACGGGGAATATTTTACTAACACTAAGACATAACTTCTAATCTATGACATTATTAGTAGTACGGGTTTATCTTCCCAGATAATTTTAGCACTTTCTTTTCGGCACATATTGAAACTAATTACTGCCTATTGGTTTAAAGATTACGGATGTATTGATATTTTCAATTTATATACGTAATCTACTAATACAGGTTATATCTTCTAATATTCGAGTATATAAGTAGTACGGGTCCCATACAATACGCTTTTATTTTGCATATATAGATTCTATTCCATATTTTTTGTAAATTTGCTTACAAAAGAGGCCAGGATATTTTATTCTTCAGATCTACCCGTGAAGATAATTTTGAATAACGAGAACAGCCATTCCTTAACTTCTTTTTAGGAGCATTATGTTAAATATTTTAACAGAATATTTTGATTAAAAATGCCATTTCGTATACTACAGGAATTTGCACATGATTGTGAATTTTAGGTTTATTTATATTATATACTCCGTACGAAGAACGGGTATGCTGCTAGTATATATATAAAATTGAAAATCTGTCTATCTGCTTGTCCCATCATCACGGGAGAACGGCTGAACCGAATATGATGAAATTTTGTGAGTAGCCTGGAAATAGCCCCACTAGAATTTAGTTCATGTTTTAAGTGAGTTTCTACGACCAGTGGTTCTCGAAATATTAGTAAAAAACGAAACTTTTGTCTGTCTCATCATCATGGGAGAATGGCTCAGCCGAATTTAATGAAATTTTGTGGATATCCTTGAAATATCCCCCCATAAATTTAGTCTAAGTTTCGAGTTTCTAAGACTAGGGGTTGTCGCGATATTAATGAAAAACGAAACTTTTTCCTAGGAGTTCTACTCTCTAACTCCGTGATTTATCCAAACGCAAAGCTTGAAAATCGTTTGAAAGAGAATTGAAACTTTATCCCTGCGTTTGTTGAGATATTTTTTACGCTAATTAGTCACTTTCGAAAACATGACTTGTTTGAAATATGATTTAAATGGGAAATCTATCTCCATGGTTTATACTTAAAAAGCTGTAACTGAACAATGAAAAAAGTATAAAGAAACAAAATGGTTATTTAATTTCGCAGTTTATGAGGAAGATTCTATCATATATCATGTTGCTCAGAAACGCAATTAAATTAAATCTGTCTGTTAATTTTAATTATTATTTTTTCGATTTGAATAATAAATAAATGGATATAAAAATAGATTTTAGAAAAGAAAGGTTTGATTTTTCTTTTTATTATATTAATTGCAGACAGCGTTCATAACTTTCATTTAGTTTGGCAGAGTTTTGAACTTTTATATTGGGTTTAGCTAATAAACTCATACATTGTGTTTACCCAATAAATTCATTTATCCGACTGTTGAAACATTAAAAGAGTAGAACGGGTATATCTTCTAATACAATTTTTGTGTTTTCATTTAGTATATACAAACGGGATCAGGATGTTTTGTTCTTCAGATCTGCAAATTCAGAGCTGCGGATTTGGCGGAATATCGCTAACTTGGCAACTTTTCTTAAATTTTATCAAATTGACGGAAATGTTGCCAAATTGATAAAAACGACGCAAATCAATGAAATTAAATTTGTTTTTTTTTTAGAAGAGAGTAATGAAATGATGTTTCGGTAGCATTTGTCGGTCAGTCTATCCATCTTACTTAGTAACTCATTTAGCGAATTTTTAAAATATTACCAAATTAATAAAAATATTTGTAAATCCACAAAAATATCATGAAATTGATAAAATTGCGCTTAATAAATGAATATCATTGTGTTTTGTTAGGGGATAGCATTGTGATGATGTTTCGTCAATTTGTCGCAAAATCGGACTTTCAGTTTTACAGTCCCACTTGGCGATAAATTTGGCGATTTTTTAAGTTATCGCTAAATTGAAGAAAATATCGCCAAACCTTCCATGGAGAAAGCTTTATTCAGACGATATGATTTTCATCAATTTATTTGAAGCAAATGATATCATGTCGTTAATCAATGGATGTAAATCCAATGTGTTATGCGACATACGATTTTTATTCAATATTTTCCGATTTGAATAATAAAGATATGTCTATATAAATAAAATTGAAAATATGTCCGTTTGTCTGTCTGTCTGTTTGTCCCGTCATCACGGAAGAACGGCTGAACCGAATTTGATGAAATTTTGTGGGTAGCTTGGTCCCACTTAAAATTTAGTCCATGTTTGGAGCTTCTACGATCAGTGGTTCTTGAGATATTAGAAAAAACGAAATTTTCGTTTTTCTAATCATCACAGAAGAACGGCTAAAACGAATATGATGAATTTTTGTGGATAGCTTTGAAGTAGCACCCCATAAATTTAGCCCAAGTTTCGAGTATCTAAGACCAGGAGTTCGCGAGATATTAATGAAAAACGAAACTTTTCCCTAGGAGTCCTACTCTCTAACTCCGTGGTTTATCCAAACGAAAAGTTTGAAAATCGTTTCAAAGTGAATTAAAACTTTATCTCTGAGTTTAATGGTAGATTTTTTGGGCTAATTAGTCACTTTCTGGAAAAATGAATTGTTTGAAACATGATTTAAAGTTGAACTATATCCCCATGGTTTATTCTTCACAAGCTTTTACTGAACAATGAAAAGTATAAAGAAATCAAAATGGTTATTTAACTTCGCAGTTTTTGAGGAAGATTCTATCTTATATCATGTTGCTGAGAAGCGCAATTATATTAAATCTGTCTGTTAATTTTAATTATTATTTTTTCAATTTGAATAATAAATAAATGGATATAAAAATATATTTTAGAAAAGAACGATTTGATTTTTCTTATAGCATTTCTGACAGGATAATATCAATTACGGTCTTCAGGTTTAAACGTTATTATTATTGATATTTTTGGGGATTATTGATTCAGGGATTATTGATATTTTCAAGTTATTACGCCATCCTTTTATTATGACAAAAATTGTTTAATCACATATATTGTATGTTGTACGAGTAATCTTCTACAAATACACGGGTATATCTTCTAATCTACGAGAATATAAGTAGTATAGGCATATTGGCATATGTTTTGATATATATTGGCATATACTGGAATCATTTACGACCTTCTGGTATAAAGAGTACGTGGATTATTGATATTTTCAATTTATTACGTCATCTCTTTTATTTTGGCAAATATTTTTGAGACTTATATTGTAACACGGGTAATATTCTACTACCACACTGGCATATTTTCTAATCAGCGACAATATAAGTAGTACGAGGTTGTTGTTGTTGAGACCCAGACCATCCGACCTACCAGAAAGGTGTAAGGTAACCGTTTGGGCGGCCGGGAAGTAAGTAATACGGGGTTGCATATATTGATCCAATTCCCCCCTTTTTTTGTTAATTTGCTTACAAAAGGGGCCAGGAAGTTTTATTCTTCAGATTTGCCCGTGAAGATAATTTTGCATAGTATGAACAGATATTCTTAAACCTCTCTTTAGGAGCAATAAATTTATTATTTTAACATAATTTGCACATGATTGCGAATTATAAGTTTCTTTATATTATATTCTCCGTACGAAGAACGGGTATGCTGCTAGTTAAATATAATATTAATTAAAAATCACCGTAATAACTCAGTACACTCCGAGGTCAATTTAGGTACGTTTGAAGTGTATGATGTTTCTGTATTATAGCGTGTTTCATAATTTATTTGTATGATAAAAGTGTTAATGGCCACATAATCTACTGGTTTTCTGTATCATCGCGGTGTATTTGATCTTTTTAAGACTTCACGTATACGATTACTGAGTCAACTGGGGGACACTATTGGTAAGTGTTAACATTGTATTTATGTGAACTTTACCTTACCACAATATGCAGTGTATTGATATGTATGTATTAATACCAAGGTAAAAATTGCATTATATTATTATCTTTTAAATATTATTACACATCTACTGTACTGAAAAAGAAATGTGTTTCATATTCTGATCAATAGATTCTCCTATCTTACTTTAAATATTTCTTCAATGGTATTAAAATGACAATGGCTTTATTGATTTCAACCTTTTAACTACCAATAAGACTTTCAGTGTGCTACTTCGGAATATCATAGCAGGCCTAACTGAATGTATGCGTTTCCTTCCACCGCGTGGAAGGTAATCTCTTTGTAAATATATGCTATTGTTGAAAATGCAAAGTGATAAATCCATCCTTTTGTGGATCAAAGATATCCCATACTAATCCCATCTCACAAGGGGTACATTACGCTGTGGTCGTCGGCTGTAAGTCTGGAAGTTTTCATTAAAGTCCCGAAGGGCCTTCTTGGTAATCAAAGTGTTAAGAATGAACAATGCTTCTTTCACATTTATTGTTTTTAATATTCTGAAATTCATTTTTTTTTCATATAGCAGCACATAACAATTCACACCATTGGTTTAAATTCCATTAACATATTGTTAGTCAAAAGTAAATGTTATAAAAATTCATAAAATCAATTTGCAATAAAACAACCCCTTACTCCGAATTAAAAAAAATTTGATGTGGGCAACACATGACTTTCCTTATATATTGCAATGAATTTACTACTTTTACAGTTAAAAAAATGTTATTCTTATAGTAGATACTTATATTATTTCAAAGATAATGAATTTTCTTGAATTAGTCGTCATTTTCATTGATTTAGCGTCATTTTTATCCATTTGGCGAGGTTTTCGTTAATTTGGCAACATTTTAAAATGTCGCCAAGTTGGCGATATTCCGCCAAATTCGTCGCCAAAATCTCGCGAAGCGTTATGGACGGAAAAAAAGTTATTCTTACAGCAAATAAATGACTATTGGCGTTCAAATACAAAAGTATTACTCAAAGTATTTCTTCTCGTGAATGGAACGAGTTACATCCACGAGAATGATGTCACCAAATTTATCGCATATTATATATCGCATTAAATATGAAAAGTGAACATGTTTTTTAACAGTTAATAATTTTTTTAATTTATGGGAATTTTTGATAAATTTATTTGAAAAATGTGCAATATCTCGGAAACGGTTCATGTTAGCGTTCTAAAATTTATATCAATCGTTTTCTAAGGGAAAATTACATAAGAAATGTGTATTTGCTTAACTTTATTATAGGTCTTGATTTTTGGATGATTTTTTCAAAATTTCACTCCAAAATTTAGGAGGGTTCTGGACATTCGATTGTGTTTTAAAACAATAGACTTCTAGTATTCATGTATTGTAATTTTTGTACCAAATTTCATTCGAATCGCTCCATTGGTTCGTGAGATATCGTCTCCAAAGGCTCACTGATACACACACACACAGACATCACCTCAAAAGTGTTCGATTCGTGATCAGGGATGCTTGAAACGTGCTCTCCCGTCGAAAACTCGAATTTGAATTTTCGACCCCGTCACAATACTTTCCTTATACATTATGTATATAAGGAAAGTAAAAATTAATCTACTACGAAAACATACAGGCCGCTTTCTTTTAGTTTGTTATAGGTGCAATTTGATTTGGGTATTTGCATTGCGAATTAGCCGATATTTTGAATGCATATAATAAGAGTGCTTGGAAATAATATGTAATAAAAATGGGTCGAATTCGATAAGTACAGAAATTACATTTACATGATTTAGATGGGATCGAAATTCGATTCCATTGTTTACATGCATTTGTCCTTACATGGCTACCTACAAATGGACTTGAATTCCCTATACTCATCATCATATGGTGCTACTTCAAGTTATATTGTTAGTACGCATCCTAAGGAATCGTATGTGTATTCTCAGGATACAAGAATGGATTTTTATTCCTGGATAACTCTTATTTTAGATACAAGAAGCGTAAATCGGAATAATATACAGCTAAAGACTTTCTAGCTACTTTATAAGCTGACACATTAATTGCGATATTCAATAATGCAGCAATTAAATGCTCAATGCATTTCCGGAAAAAATAAATTATTTACTACCTCAAGGCACTACTGTATTCAAAATTAACATGTACTCATATCCCGTCAATAAACAAATGAATGGTGACTAGTTTATATACCGGCTGAGGAAAGTTTTGGATAAAAGGCCGGAATGTGAAGAATTCTTAAACAATCTACAATGTTCGAAAATATTCTTGAACTTACCAAAATTCGTCAAGTTGGCGATATTTTGCAAAAAATATGGTAGCTAATTTATGTTAAATAATATGTAATAATTAGTTGCCCCTAGTCCTTTTTGAAAATATTTAATTGATAGTTTTTACTATAGAATCATTTATTCCAATGCCATGAAATGTTGCCATGCAGAGAACAATGTTTTATTAAAATAAACTTTTTCCAATTATAAAATAAATGCACCACTCAAATCTGCATTCTTTAATGCCTTATGTGGTTTGTATAATTTTAGCATTCTTCTCGTCTGCACAATAGAACACAATTTAATGGCTTAATATACAAGATGTTCATAAAGTACCGTTACCATTACAAAAATGTTATTCCGCATGAATCATAAATGATAGAAAACTGTGAGTTTTGCAAAATGTTCCATAAAAGCTGCAGTTCAAGTTATTAATGTGATTTATTTGTCTTGCAGGATTTGAATGACGAATGTTGACTGCAGCTATTGGACAGTGGATGGGCTGTAGCCACTGAATGATTGCAGCAATTGGAGCATTATGTCAATAAACCATTGGAACAATATCAGCCATTGGAGTAAATCACCTTCCCTCTCCAGATATTATACTTTCTTTACCTACTTTCTTTCGTAGGAGATCTTTCAAAGATTACATGTACTCACATTTCTAACACTACAACTTTTAAAAGTGGGAGTTTCATTACAACATTTAAGTCACACTTAAAGTAACATTTTGTGACTCGCAGGGTCACAAAGGGGTACAAAGCTGAAGTGGTGTGACTGAAGACACAAACTGTTGTAGGACTTTGCAAAATGTTTTGCAAAAAGCACCATCTGATCTATGATTTGTATAGTAACATTTTGTAATATGTTTGTGTGTACATAGTAATATTTTGTAAGGATAAATGGACTTCATGAACGCGCTACTTTATTGAATCAAAAATACATTAATGTAAAACATAAAAATATTATTGGAAGATAAAATGCCAAACTTACATTCTCATATGGAAGTTCCATTTTACTTTAATTTATAAAAACTCTGAAACTAAATATTTTACATGTGACACAAATACATTGGAATTTTTTGCAGATTTTCCATAAATATAGTATTTTTTTAGAATAAAATACCATCTATACTATGCAATAAAGAATATATTGAAGAATATCACGCCAAAGTCGCATAAAATGGGAACGTCAATATTCCAAGAACAACGACATGCAAGCAATATCGGGAAACCATTTATTAGAATGCAATTCAAGCATATCAACTCAGATGAGAGTTATTGGTACTTAAAGGTAATGGGCAAATTTGTGAAAGCTTCCAAAAAATATGCATTCACGTTTTCGATCTCTAGCTCCGTACAGAAGTTAATGGTCAATATCCAAGACATAAATTAAACAACACTTTAATATTTTATTAGAGCAAATGTGTAATATATATAAAAGAGAATGCTCGAATGTACGTTCGAAATAAAATATTTCAGTAAACACGTTCGATTTCAAAGGCATTTTTTTTAAAAACTAGAGCAGTTGATTTTTTTTTGGCGAAAATTGGTTGGAATCTTGACCAAGTAGTTCAATGACTAAACTTCGGCTGATCAGTTCGATCACCTGCTGAGAAAGTGGGAGCTTTGCAAATGGTATCCAATTCAATTAAAACTGTAGGTTGGAGTCAGTGATAATGTGGGCTACACCTTATAGCGGTGTAGTTTGCATACATATATTTTGCATTATAATATCTCTTGATATAACTGCTAAGGAACATTTGAATAAATATAAGATAAAAATACTCCGATTTCTATAAATCATATTAGGGATAATTTCCCGTTATATGGTACAAAATGATTTGTATAAAACCAGCATATATACCCGAATTTGTAATGAATTGGATCAGAATACTTATTTCATTAGAATATCCTGTGCTATATAATTGCTGGTAAATGGATGGCGTGTGATGAATAAACAGCACACACACACATCCAAACCTAATATAAATTAAAATGTATTCAAAATCAGTTTATATCTCGAAGTATAATTTTAAGGCAAGATAAATCAGGCTAATATTTATTTGTCCTGAGTTGAATACTGAGTGACAGTTTAATTTCAAAGTAACCTGCCCTTTAAAAATGTATTGCATGTTTTGTTGTTTTCACAAAAGCGTTGATAATGGGGTGTCAATCATTTTTCCACCTTAAGACGGAGAATATTTATGTCTTTTCGTAAGTATATTTTGAATATTAGGTTGAGAAAGTTTCAAAATGTAAATGCCAATATTTAAAATAAATAGACTCATATATAATATTGGAGAATCGCATTTTTGTATTCAAATTTATCACTATATGAATATTTCATTTATGTTATCATGAATATCTAATGTAATGTAAGATATTTCACCTTAAAAATAATATAATATATGGCGTATGTTTTTATATTTTCTTGACGTTACATTAAGTTTATGAATATCCTATTTCGGTATGGTTTACATAAATGTACCTTGCATTATAATACTATTCGGTATTACTGCTAAGGAACATTTGAATAAGTATGATATGAAAATACTGCGATTCCTATATAACACATTAACAGACTATTTGATGTAATATGAGGCAAAATGATTTATGGATAACGAGCAGACATACCCGACTTTGCTCGTTTGTTAATAACAAAATATGTGTACACAAAGAAATATACTTAAATTTTAATTGTATTCATAATGATATAATTTTTCACAAAAAATATACTTCCGAAGTGCAACTGTGGAGCTTCTTTACCATCGACTATAGTTTTGTACAATAGTGTGCCCAATAAACAAATATCAAGACAAAATTTTAATAAATTTATGAAATTATACAATTTAAAAAAATTATTATCAGATTTACCTTATTGGAAAAATCATCATGTATGCTACATATATTCATTTATTAACCATAAAATGTGTAGACATTATTGATGTATAGGTGAAAAGGTACAAAATAAAATGTGAAGCATGATAATTAACTCTGTTTATTCCACTCGGTACCCTTTGAACAATTTTTTTTGTTTAAGCACTTTACAATACTCTTTTTGCATATTATTAAATTATTTTATTAAGGAAAATTATTTTATCAAGACAAAAGACAATTCTACTGATGCAATTTGAAAAATTTAATTTTTTTTTTAAATTTAAATAATTTTTAAAACCTATCTTCTCCTAAAATTTTTAACTTTTTACAACCCTTTTTTTTATATGGTTCTTTGAAGTGTCTTCTATAACTTTAAGGATCGGATTTTTGAAAAGTTAATTAGTTCGGGAGAAAAAAAATAAAATGTTGATACATATGTAAAAATTCAACAAAAAATTGAGTTTTTTGTACATATCTATTTTTAAAAAAAAAACTTTTCATATTATTGCAAATCCGATCCTTAGTTTCATAAAATGCACTATAATGAACATCCAGAAAAAAAATCAAGCCAATTGAGAAATATATATTTAAGTTTTAGCATTTTGAACATATTGATATATTGAAAAAACACGAACTGAGAAAAAGCACTTTAAAGGTTTTAACTTTGAAAAATTATTCTAAATCCATTTTAAATTACTTTAAATGTTATTTTAAATTATTTATTATACACTTACCATTAAAACTGTAGCTGTTTCATTGAATTTAACTATATTTATTTTATATAAGTGACCATTAGCCGAAACCTTAGTTGTCACACATTGAAAAGAAAATCGAGAAAAAATATAAATTAAAATTGATTTTACCAAAATTATTATTATTTTTACACCATGAAATACATTTGACTCATTTCATTAAGATATAGCTCAACTATCAATATGATGATATTTATATTATAAAAGAAATACAAGATTTGAAAATATATTCATATCATAAAAACACACAATATTTCGTAACCTTATGCATATCATTTCTGCATAACTACCATTATTTCTTAACTTTCTTTTAAAAATACCCTGTACTGTATGTTACACCTTCCTTCTTTTTAACTAATATATCTCTTTTTAAAATTGCTTTTTTAACCAGTTTACGTGCAAGTTGATATTTTGCACTTCGTCGTTTTTGTCGAAACATTTATTTTCGAAAATCGAGCGCAACACCGAGATTCATGGAGCACTTTCCTAAAGGTATACCTAAGGCATTCTGTACTTCTTTTATGCAGCGCAGTGTACATTTATTATATTCACACACAGCTTCCATTACACAGAGTTTTACACGTTTTTTATGTACAAATGCTTCTTTAAGACATTTTGCCCACCTCACACTGTGCAAGCTTTCGTTTGCATTTCGAGTTCCACAGTTTATGCACGATATTAACGAACGAAAGCAGATCGGAAAACGTAAACAAAGTTTCTTTATCGATTAAAACTACGATTAAGCACTTTCATCTTCTTCCTGGTAGAAATATTTTGTAAAACAGGGAGTATTCAGTTGCAGATGCGATGTAAACATAGCGCAAACAGAGAAGTAGGCGTGGTATTTCAAGGGACATAGTTGCAGTCAAAAGCCTTTTTGATTATATTTATAGTTCTCGGATCTTCACGAAATTTTGTCAGGATATACTACGGGTGTCAAGGTATATTTTAAGCAAAAAATATGAAAATCGGCATTTTCGTCATATTTCGCCAAATGAAGGATACTGAGTCCCCTGGATTCCTAATACGCCATAAGCAATTGATCTGGATAGATAATGTCATAACATCCCAATTAATGCTTGCAATTAAATACAAATGTTAACACAAGTATTTAACCATCCAAAGTTTCGTATTAAACATTCGTTGCGCACTAACCGGAATTTCTGAATAAAGAGCTGCAACACCACTTCTAACTTATAAGCAGTAAACGAAATGCAAATACATAGAAACTTGGAGAAAATACAACTGAAGTAATTTTCATTGGCACAATATTAACCTGGGGTAATCAAGATAATCATTTGCAGACACCTTGTGAAATATGTATAAAATCTTTCCGTGTATAAATTTAAGCCGTAAAAAATCTGATAAAACAAATTGAAAAATTCTATTGATATATTAAATTGATTTTTTTTATATTAATGATATCTATGGTTAGGGTATGAAATTGAAAGGGCCTGAAATCGAAAATCGTAAACAATTTAGATGCTTAAATATCCAAACATATTAGATAAAAATATAAAGAGTTTCTTCTTGTTTTGTCGTAAGTATGGTACCCTTTTTGAGATATATAAAAATCATTTTCATATTTTAATATTTTTATTTTTGAAGAAACAAATGTTTTTGTTCGAGCGAGTATAAATGTGCATACTTTCACTCGAAATGCATTCTAAATTATAAAGTATAAATATAAGCAATAAGCGACAAAAGTTTTAGTAGAAATTCCAGTTTCTAGATACTTATATATATTTATTTACAGAGCTGTTATAGTTTTCTAGGAATAGCCAAGTTAAAGATGATTGAAAATTTTATGATTTGAAAGTTTGTAATGTTTATATCTAAATAAGAAATATCAATCATGCTAAAGCATTGATTATGAAACACTTTCCAAATTCAATGCAATTTTATTTAAACATCTCTAAAATGCGATAAATTCCGCGATAATATTTTTAAAATTATCACAATACTACATTAATTTATTATATTTGAAAACTTCAAATTTCATCGAAAAAAATGAACTGCATTCCAATAACGGCATTGAGATATAAATTGCCTGGTTTAAACATCTCAAAAATGAGATACATCCATCGGTAATAATTTTAAAATTATCACAATACTACATTAATTTATTATATTTGAAAAATTCATCAAAAACAAATGCATTTTATTCAAATGACGTCATCGAAATATAAATCTCCTGGCTCTCTCTATAAAAGCAGCATTTCATTCATAAACTTTTTTCCATTTCTTTCATTCATTACAATACTATAATAATTTATTTTCTTTAAAATCTTGAAACCAAAGGAGTACAAGTAATTTAACTCTGCTTAAAACTTCATCGAAAAAATTGTTTGTTCCTCTGTGTAAAATCAATGAGGGTTTCTTTCATATCAGCTATATTGCAGACTCCATGAGCTAAATAATTTTGCAGTTACGAAATACAACAATTCTAATACAACTTATCCTACATATTTTGGTGTTAACGTTCTCCATACGTGAAAATTAGGTTTCGTTGTAGAAATAATCAAAGTTTAATGATCATTTAAACTCAATTATATTGTATTTGCGTTGTTTCAGTATGTAGATGCACAGGATTTAAGCAAAAATAAAGCAGTTTTGGGACAGATACAACACTAAATATGAATTAAAAAGAATTTTAAGAATCATGATTTCTACACAAGATGGATGCCATATTATATTTTGAAGTGGATCACGTGATCTCTTCAAATAATGGTCACCTGATCTCTTTATATAAAGAGTGCCATTATTATTTTAATTTTTATTTAAAAAACTACTGAATATATGTTGCTCAAATTTTTTTATATATATTCTGGGATAATTTAAATATTTTAAAACTGTCGAAGCAATTTGTGAATTACGCTTAAAAAATGTTTGAAGGATTAGGTCCCATAGGGTTCAATGTATTTCATTTTTTCAACCCGGGTTCAATCCAAAACGAATTGGATGATATTATTCATTTATATTCCCATAGGTCCCACAGATCGTCTGAACAACATATTAAAATTTCATTTTGATAAAGTCATTTTTACAGCAGTTATCGTGCTAACGGACAGATAGACAATAAGCCACACAGACAGGATGAACAAAGTCATAAACACTTTTCAATTATGTTGTAAAGCGTTAATAACAGTGTTAACTAGGAGCGGTAAACAGTAATTTGCACTCTTTTAAAAGTTCTATAAGATTTTATAATTGCATTTCAAATCGCTGTCTTATTTTTCGAACTGCAGTGGTTATAATTTTGATATTTTAATATTTTGACCTGTTCAAGTTTTCCAATAGGAAGGAAGGATAACATTTAAATGTCACGAGGGTTGTAGTTCTGCGCGTTTCCTCCTGGTAAAAATATTGGTGCATAAGAACGAGGCATTTTTTTTTTGTTTAAAAAAGTGATGTGAACTTGGAGATTTTAAAGATGTTTAATGTTTGATTAGGTTTGAAAAGAAGTAATGGAAGTATGAAAATCTAGTAGATATTTATGTGCATCCAAGCAAATTTATATATTAATCTAAATCTTAAATTCCGTGGATATTGAATCGAAATTTATATTTAGCTAAACAAGTTAGCAAAATTATTTGATATTGTGAAGTGAAGCTTATGACCACTTATCCGGCTAAAATTCGTGCGAAAATTAAACGCTATAAACAGTTTGTGGAGGGGAATACAAGGATTTTAATTTATATTTCACGGTAGGTTATTAGTTTTCGAAATATAGTGATTACAATTTCGAAATTTTAATATTTTGAACTATTTTTAAAGAGGCTTTTAATTTCAATATTTTAATGTGTTGAATTCATAAAGAAATATGTTCTTCATGCAAAATCATATTGCCTCAGGAACCACTGTCGATTGTTTTTCTCAGATTTAAAGAAGTGAAATAAAATTTGTCTGTCTTATTTAACTGCAATATTTAAACAATTTGAGCATAATAAAAATATTTTTCTGAATGCAATATTTCAATAAAAATAATTGCTGTGTCAACTAAACTGTTTATTATTTCTAAGATAAATAATGATGGCAAATGATCATAAAATAACGTTCCTCATAATGTATCCCTAATTTACCTCCGTAAATTGTCGATACTTTGGATAATGTACAAGATCCTCCAAGGCATTTTTTTTCGGAACACCTGTGAGAAAACTCACGTATCCCCACATCGTAGTTAGTTTTTTTGTCTATAATTTATTTGATAGTTGGAGGATTCTTAGCATTCTTTGAGTTGGATATTGGCTTAGGATAATGAGGCACAAGTGACTTATGCAGCAGTTATATACCTTGAACACTGGACGACAGAATCAGAACGATACTCATGTAGTACCTTGAACGGTGGACGCCAGAATCAGAACGAGACAAGCAAATGGGATAGACTTTAAAGACGAAGAAAGCTTACTGGGAGCAAGCTCTTTATACAGAGATGGTTTCCAAGTGCTAAGTTCACGGGGAAAATGTGCTTCTGCTTTGAAACACACCTCAAATTAGCATATTTATATTGACATACTATCAACACACCTCAATTCCATATTTCATAACTGGAATTGGAATAAACTAACAAGTACGATGTTTGTTTTAACGAATTTTGATTAAAAAAAATTTCAGAATTGTTTATTTCGAAAGTTTTCTATTTGCTTTTATTTTCAGTTCGCTCCATTCTCATATCAAAATTGTTTTCAAAGAGGTAAATGTCACTTGTGTATCGCTGAGCGATCTGCACTTACGAAAATATTTTATTATTAAAAATTATTTTTATAAATTACTGGGTGAAACTAACATTCAATTATGATATATATAGATGTTTGATATATACAAATAATTGTAAATGTCGTTTGCATGACGTATACTTTATATTGTTTTCATTGACATCTTAATGAATAGCCCCTAATAATATATTATTTCTCAGATATCCAATTATGTTACAACATAACTCTTCATGTCCCTTCGAAATATGTTGTCATTTAGCAGAATCCCTGTACTTTCTGCTTGGCTAACGTCCAGCGTGTTCTCGCTTATTAAAGAAATTCCAGTCAAGCATTTACTTAAAATATTATCTGGAAAATAGACATTATTTTCTTTGCATGCATAATTAGTGAAGCTGTAAATGAAAATGAATGCGTTTTATAATAAATAAAAGTTTTTACCATCTATGATTTTTTGCTCATGTTTTATAATAAAACGTTGATTTTTATATTCTTAAACATGGCGGGATACCCCAGTGGTTATTCTGCACGCACAAGGATTGCTTCACAAAACCCAATTTCGAATCTCGGAGATACCCAATCGCCTTCTCAACGCGAAGTTCAGACAAGTTAAATGTTTGAATCTGATGGATATTTTTAAACGTTGGTGACAGGGGAAGGAAGATCTAGCCCCTGTGGATGTCCTTTCCACTATGTTCAAATCAAAATTGGTATGTTTAAGGACATAATGTGATTAGTCCTCTGTGGCGCGGCAGGGAAACTTTGTATGACGGCAAAATGGATCATGCTTCAGCCGCTGTATAGAGAAATGATTAACAATCATATATA
Organism: Amaurobius ferox; assembly: GCA_951213105.1. Classification (NCBI taxonomy): domain Eukaryota; kingdom Metazoa; phylum Arthropoda; class Arachnida; order Araneae; family Amaurobiidae; genus Amaurobius; species Amaurobius ferox. Next base: position 120,934,784 of record OX578148.1, read on the forward strand.
TATATATATATATATAT
>OX578148.1:120937300-121064800 GCA_951213105.1 Amaurobius ferox
CATTTCATTTTAAGGCATCGCTTTCAAAGTGAACATTCATCGTGATAACTGTGACAGTTTTCTGTGTATTCAAATATGCCATGATCAATTGCTTGAAGAATCAGCAGTGTAATGATCAATGATCTTGAATACTTTGGAGTAAATGCCAAAATAACTATGTATCTAGTCCGTATACAATATTTTAATACTGATATTTTTAGAAGACATTAATCCCTATCGATTGGTATCTTTCTTTTATTCTGCAATATAAATTGTGCAATTGCTGTCAGGCGTTTCTTCTTTCTACGGCTTACAGCATGTATTAAACAAATAAACACATAACAGCATATTTATTTATTGTATTTATTCTACTTCTAATAGTAGTTTTTTAACACTTTACAACAAAGTTGAAAAGTGTTTATGACTTTGTTCATTCTGTCTCTCTGTCTGTCTGTCTGTCTGTATGTTCGTTAGAACGATAACTGTCGTAAAAATGACTTAATCAAAATGAAATTTTAGTATGTTGTTCAGACGATCTTTAGGACCTATGGGAATATAAGTGAATGATATCACCTAATTAGTTTTGGATTCAACCCGGGTTGAAAAAAATGAAATACATTTAACCCTATGGGACCTAAATTTTCAAACAGTTTTTAACCCGATTTAAAATTCACAAATTTCTTCGAAGATGTTAGGTAACATGCAAATTATTCCATAAAATATATAAAAAAAGTTCAGCGAAATATATTCAATAGTTTTTTAAATAAAAATTAAAATAATAATTACAACTCTCATATCAAGCGATCACGTGTCCATGATATGAAAAAATCACGTGACCCGCTTCAAAATGATATATGGCATCCATCTTGTCTCAAAATCGTGATTTTTATAAAGTTCTTTTTAGTTCATATTTAGTATTGTATCCGTCCTAAAAGCACTTTATTTTTGCTTGAATTATGTGCATCTACATACTGAAACAACGCAATTACAATATATTTGAGTTTAAATGATCATCCAAATTTGATTATTTCTACAACGAAGCCTATTTTTCACTTATGTAAAATGTAAACAGCAAAATATGTAGAATGAGTTGTATTAGAATTGCTGTACTTCTTTAACACAAAATTATTTAGCTCATGGAGTCTGAATAGCTGATATGAATGATATATTCATTGATTTTACAAAGAGAAGGACGATTTTTTTCGATGAAGTTTTAAGCATAGAGTTTAATTACTTGTAGCTCCATGGACTTAATTTTTAAATAAAATGAATTATTATAGTATTGTGATGAATGAAATGAATGGGAAAATGTTATGAATGAAATGTTGCTTTTATAGAGAGAGCCAGGCGTGTTATTTTTTCTATGACGTCATTTGAATTAATTTCAGTTGTTTTCGTTGAAGTTTTGAAATATATTAAATTATCGTAGTATTATGATAATTCTAAAATTATTACCAAGAAATGTATCGCATTTTATAGATGTTTAAACCGGGCAATTTATATTTCAATGCCGTCATTTGAATGAAGTTCATTTTTTTCGATGAAGGTTTAAGTTTTCAAATATAATAAATTAATGTAGTATTGTGATAAGATTTAAATATTACCAAGGAATGTATTGAATTTTAGAGAAGTGTAAATAAAATTGCATTGAAGTTGGAAAGTGTTTCATATTCAATGCTTTAAGCATGATTGATCGTTCTTGTTTCTTAATGGCATGAAAGGAGGAGCTATGTCTACATTTGATCAGTTAATGGGAACTTCAATATTATTTATATATATCCCAAAAAGTTTTTATACAGATCAATGTAATCTTGGGGTACATTTTGAAGAATTTCCAAATATATTTTCTGTTTTTCATAATGTCCTCAAATATTTCTGATTATTTCAGCTTCATCTTTACCCCTATATTTTATACATCAACTTCCGTCTATATTGCGATATCTTTAATAACAAATATTCAAATGTTCTGAATGTTAAATACAGTTGAGATGAGTTTGAAATATACAAAATAAATTCAAAATGATCTTATGTCACACAAAGGCACATTTGACCGATGTACATATATAAATATACATGTGTACACTATGTATACAGATACATACTAATGTGAATAAATTGGCGGGCACAGGCATACCCAATGATGCACACAGAAAAACATGCAAAAAAAATTTGTGTTCCTTGGAAAACAAACATAACTTTCAATCCTATCAAAAATACAAATTTTAAATTTCATAGACATGAAAATGTTTCTCTATACATATAATGTAAAAAAGTTAAAATCAGTAACACATGGTACTAACTTTAATGAAAAACACCAAACAAAATGCATCTTCAAATATTAAGTATCGGAAAATGCATGATAGTCAAAGTATAAGTATTTTATTTCCTTAAGATTCCACTTGCGTCCTTATGAAGCCACCAGTTTCGGACCCTTAGATATGCAAATGACATTCAGTCGGTTTAGAAGCAAATAACATAAAAGTATGTCTTTAAAATAGAATCCTGAGGGATCTTAGAATTTCTATAGTTGGGAAAAAGCATTTTCTCAATGGATCTAAGAATTTAAAGTAGATTATATATGCACGGTAGAGCTATGTTCAAGTCAAAGCACGTCAAGCCATGCCTCATTTCGTTTAGAAGGAAAAGAAAGGTAAATATTATGGATCAAGATGTTTCAACTTTTATTTGAGTATTGCTTTCATATCTGCATCCTTGATGCATCGAATTGACATAGATAATGCTTACAGAATAATAATATTTTGGTTACTTAACACTCTTGCATATGTGCATGCGTTTTATGTGATATATAATGGTGGAAAGGTAAAGTATCGGGTAGATAATTAAAATTTAATCTCTTTTATTGAACTAAAATTGAATATTTTGAAGTTTTAGGAGTGTATGCTGGTATGTATTAGGAGTGTATGCTGGTATGTTTTGGGACGTTTCTGTGAGTCTGGTTCCACGATATCCTACGATCGAATAGGCCGTTTCGATATCAATTTGTTACGATTATCGAAATCTGTCAGTTCTGTAATCCGATATAAACGGGCCAATCGGAGCCATGTGGTAATCAGGAGGAATGTCTAGAAGACACTTTTTAGAACTGATACAGCCCACAACAGACAGTAGCAGTACATTTGTGTATATTTTTTAATTATATCTAGTTTTGGCAGATTACAAATCGTAACCTAGTAACATATTATATTCCTTCTTGAAATGCTGACTGGTTACAAAAATATGTCGGTACAGGCTTTATTTCCTATTTAAAAATTAATTTTAATATAGTTAGAAAAATCAATACTTTGCTTAGTAAATACTTGTACCTTTACTCTGATTGCAATGTATTTAAATTTCATCTTAGACTCACTTTTTTTAGTTTTTGAAAAAAATCCTCATTATTTACTGACACCATGCTCCCTAAATCGAGATCAGACTTAATCTGAAGTCCTTCTCAACTAATATCCACAATGGGAAGACTTACCCTGCCAAGTTGTAGCGAGGTATTTTATTGCAATGTTTTCCATTTTATTTGCGTGTATTTATTTTGCTCTTGAGTATCTCATTGATAACTCTTCTCACTGCTGTAATCTGTACTATAATCTGTAATACGCGCCCCTTTCTTATTTTAGAGATAATTGGGATTGTCGAGCGTTTCATTTCAGTTTAAATTTTGCGTTCTAATTTGAGTATTTCTATAATTTCCCCAGACTCCTTCTCAAAAGTAATTTTTATTATTCTCCACATTTCAGTTAAAATTATATTAATTTCTTTGATTTTCGCTTCTATCATGATTTACAAAAAAGTACGACTACAATTTTGCGTGCATTTCTCTTAATATTATTTTTCTGTGCGCTACCATAATTATTTTGGTTTGATCCGTTATATAATGTGTTATGAATAAACCAGCAGTTAGCATAGAAATATCCAATTTTACCGCAGCCAACACACCTCGGAGTCCACATAGATTTTCGTGGAGGATTTTCATTTACAACTCGCGGGTAATGCCAGTGATCAGCCCTAATATGACTACATTTTCCCGCACCCTATAGATGAAGATTTATTTTCAGCCTTTTCTGGATTCTGTTTTACTTTTAATTATTTTATGTGCATTTGGAGTTCCTTGACTTGTGCCATAACTGAAACCTTTTTAACGTAATCTTTAGGAGCTGTGGCAATCTGTGCTGTTTTCTTGAAAAATAATTTCTATTACTTATGTTCCTTTTACACATGGCCTGGGTTTTCGACACACACACACTCGGCCACATATTAAGCTGCCATAAGGATTAAGCTTGGTCGTGTGGTCTGGGTCTTCGACAGACACACACACACACACACACACAGAAACACACACACACACACACACACACACACATATATATATATATATATATATATATATATATATATTAACAAATGGTTTGCCCTTAGACTTACATGTGTGAAAAATACCATGTAATACCGGATATTTCCGTTATTATAGATCTTCTATACTTTATAAGATAATGTTGTAATTCTAAATGCTATTATAAATATGACTATGCAACCTTTTTAGCAGAATTTTTTACCTGAACCTACTTCCATATCTCTTATTTCAAAATATAGTGATGACTCTTATAAGAATTTTAAAACTATTTTTACAGGAGGCCAAACTATTGATACATATAATTTAATTGTAAAATCGGTACTTATATATATCTTATAAGTATAAAATGAATACGATGCAATGCATTATATTGCAAAGGGACACTAAAATTTCAAATTTTTCTTGAAAATTTTTCTTGAAAATTTCAACTTTTCCTTGAAAGGTATCATGGTAGATGCCGGGTTTTACTGCTAGTAATAATATGAATATACATATTCAAGATTTATTCAATTTCATGTAAGGAACGTTAGGAATAAATTTTATTAGTATACATTAACAATTATCATAATATCATTACAGTAACATATAATTTAAATAGTTATATTTCTTACGAATTCATAAAGTAATGAATAAAATAAGAATAAGCCCCTACGTGCAATGCATTTAAAATCAACGTAACGCCTTTGGATATCCCCAAACACCAATGCATTTCCAATAATCAGACACAAATCCTCCCCTGTTTATGCGCTGCAACAAACATAGCAGATAAGGGTCATTAAACAGACAATTTTACAATGCGTTTTACAGTTTGTTCCGAACACCCAGATACATTTACTTGCTTAATTAACGTGACATTTCTTATATAGAATTGAAAAGCATTATGGTTGATTTCGTACTTGCAGAAAACGCCTAAAAGGAACATTTTAAATGTTCAAATCGCGTACTTATTCCAGATTAAATTATCTTGGGACCGATTTCCGTCTTATGCGCTCGTTAGGGTGGAACTAGTGATATTTGCAATGTCAGAAAGAAAACCGACATTTCTTCTTTGGTGCTACAGTCTGCTGTAACTCCAATCACCCTAGAAATGCGTCCCCATCATCCCCATCCAGAGTGGCAGTTTTCCAGACACAGACTCCAATCCTCTGTATTCCTCTACAACGCTGTATAACCATCTTATCGTTGGTTTCCTTTCTTACTAGATCCCTAAGGTATAGAAAAGGTAATTTTTTTCTAGAATAAATATCTTGTTACATAATTGTATTTGGCAATAAATTCTGAAACTGTTATGACCTTATGGTGTGTGGCTCCTTATAGAGTTTGCTGCATAGTTGAAACGTATGCTTCATACTTAATTAGAGAGATAACTCTATGTCCCATATTTGATATTTATTGTGAAATTAGACCTAGATTTGTCGGTGTTAATAGAAGTTCGATAAGTTGTGACACAGAAATGCTTTTTATACCAACGACCCTACCGTGCTGAAAACACCGATTCTCGTTAAATCACCGAATTCAAGCAGCATCGGGCGCGGTTACTACTTGTGTGGGTGACCACATGGGAACACCACGTGCTGTTAGCACATTTCGGGCGCGGTAGCCCGGTGGTTTGCGCGCTGGATTTGCACGCTGCCACAACTGCCGCAGTGTTCATGCGGAGTACGATCACGTTAAACATGTGGGTCCGTAAGTCCTTCCGAGAGGTTGGTGGTAGGAGAAGGAGGATACTGTCCCTGTGGATGCCTCCCCACAGGGTTCCGGTCTAAATTGGGTGGCACTTCCCGGCCGTCCAAACGGTTACCTTACACCTTTCTGGTAGATCGGACGGTCTGGGTCTCAACGACAGCAACAACAACAGAAATGTTTTTTGTTGATATTGCAGACATCGGCTGTTCCACCAACCATTAGTCATAAATCTGAAACTCTTTGCAATTGAAATATAAAGACGATGTCATTATATAACTTAAATGAACTCTAAAATATTTTCCAGTCTACCACTATGTAGAGTTTGGAATTCAATTAAAACTAATAGGGCACTGTGACAATTATGCTTGATTTGTATAAATACACATACACATATCGGACTGCTGGTTCACCATGTTCAGTCTTCACTCCTCGAATCAACCAGCACGACGTATCCGAAAGATTAGGGAACTTAAATTTGCATCCGGGAAAAGAGAATCCCTCAATACGCAGGGAGTAGGCCAATAAATACCCTAGAAATGTATCAAAATTAAAGAGCTCGACCCAAACTTGATGAGAATTCCTACAGTTATAATTGAGACAAAAGCAACACATTATTTAAATAACACAAATAAAATAAGAAGGGGAAATCTACTACTCTGGTGATGCAATACCACTACTCAAAAATAACCATACTCAACCGTAAGTCCCATCTTGGTACATGACACAATATTTACTCTTAAATACGAGTTAAGTTATTTAATTATACACATTCTGAAAAAACTTCATAAATTTTGTACTTTAAAATAACGGCTAAAACCATCCTTTAAACACATTATACATTGTGTCCCAAAAAGATTGAAACGCGCTTTAGTTTTATACCTGTTGGAGATAAGTGGGCAATGTAAACTGCAAAAATGTTGAAAGTGAGGTAAGAAATAAGACTATGTTAATCAAATAGTCCTCCCATTAATTTTCAAAAAGTTACACTTTTAAATTTTTATGCGACCCCTTAGACAAATTTGGTTAAACAGAAATTTTTCATTTTAATGCGTCAAGATTATTGGATAAAACCGCATATCTGTATCTTTAAAATCAACTGAATTATGATAAAAGAAAAAATCTGACTTATGCCACGTTTCCGTACTATGCGAAATGCTGTTTCATTATTGAAAATAAAGATCATAAACAAATTGACGATGGAAATTGTTTAGATCAAAAATACGTTAATATCTGCCAAAATTTTTTATCACAAATGCATCTAAATAAAGCATTACACAGACAGAGATCATATAAATCAGTGGTACTCACTACGCGTTTGGGTATCCTGCGTATTATCATCCAGTTTTATATTTTTTGTGATATGTTGCAAATTTACATTTCTAGTTTGATATATGAACCTCATTCACACAATATTTTTTTTTAAGTTTTCAATTAAATATAACTCGCTCAATTTTAAATATACAGATATGCGGTTTCTTTTAATGATCTAGATGCACTAAAAATAAAAATTTTCTGATTAACCAAATTTGTCTAAGGGGTCGCATAAAAATTTAAAAGTGTAACATTTAAAAATTAATGGGAGGACTATTTGAAATACGTAGTCTTATTTCCTATCTTACTTTTAACATTTTTGCATTTTCCATTGCCCACTTACCCCAACAGGTAAAGAATTGAAGCACCTTTCAATCTTTAGGACACTCTGTATAACAATCAGTGCAGATAAAAGTACTAATAAAAATAATTGTACATAAATCTTAAATTAGTTTAGGTCGTCATAGAGCGTGTTAGCAATTACAATACTAATTTGTATCAAATAAATTAATCGTGCATTCGTCAGCACCCTAGAAAACCATAAGGTTAGGTGTTCATCCAAGAGTTTGGACAAATGAAAGTTTATTGTATAAGGGCAGTCAAAAGTATGATGTTCCACATCACCGGCTCTGCTACATTTACAGTTAGTGGACTTTCATTTTGAATATATACATGTATGCTCAAAAATGTCCATGAGCGGTGAGGGAATAAATTAAATATATATCAGTAATCTTGAGATTAGAATTAATTTTCGAAATGAACTACAGGATCATGTTACCCCAAGCGTGGAGTCCCTGTATTTCTGCCACTCATTTTGGATAAAAACTTAAAGCTCCTGGGGAGAAAGGAACAAGGGAGGGTACGTTATGGGGCTCCTCAGTCAAGGCCACGAACTTAGCATAACTATCCGTTGCATCATTACCTTCTATTCCAACGTGGATCTTAACCCACGAAAGGATAACCCTAGTATTAACTTATTTTAATATTTTCTTTAAATTGATTTAAGATTTTTTATTTATTTCAGTCAATTTTAAAGCTAAAATTGAAGACAGACAGTCTGTACATACACTGACCATAAAAATTTGCGCACCAAGAAGAAATTGTGGGATAGTAACGAAACTTGTCATGGAGGTACATGTCATGCAGATATGCAAATGATTAGAAATACAGCGCGATTACGCATTGCATAGTGCCACTAGAGAGCGTTGAATTTCGTTCTCTCTAGCTCAAAAAAATGGTACGCAGAGGATTTTTGCCTGTACTTAATCTGTTGCAGAGGGACGCTTTTTCATTAGGGATGCAGTTACGGCGCCATCGAAGACAATATGATCAGCTGTAAGAGTTCAAGAGGGGAAGAATCATCGGGATGATGGAAGTCGGATGGACAGCTCGGCTTGTAGTCCGCCACTTAGGCAATTCTGATTTTACGGTGAGGAGGTGTTGGGACCAGCGGACGAGAGAGAGGTCGTATACACACACGGCGGCCAGGCTCGGGACGCCCTCGGCAGACCAATAGACGAGATGACTGTCACATTACCCGACACGCACGTACAGCGCCATTTGCACCATTGTCAGCTATCCGGACATCAGCATCTTTATTACGGACCTCTGTGTCTGTCAGTACCATCGCGAGGCGACTGCCTGAAGGACATTTGGCATCGCGGCGCCCGTTCGCGTGCTGCCAATGACACCCACCCACTGTCGCCTTCGTTTGGAGTGGTTGAAGACCCAGACCGTCCGACTCGTCCAGAGGACTAAGAGCAACTATTTGGACGGCCGTTCGTTTGGAGTGGTGTCGCACTCGACGGGATGGGACCGGGACCGAATGGAGTCAGATTGTCTTCAGAGACAAATCGAGATTTAATTTGGGCAGTGATGACAAACCTGTGTGTGGAGGTTCTGTGAGTGAGCGGGACCTCCGCACAAAATCCTGATCACACACAATCCACAATCCTGCCTTAGCTTTACAGCGGCACACTGCTCTTACAGCTGGTGTGATGATATGGGATGCCGTCGCTTACGACACCCGGTCGCCTATTATATTGATCCACGGAACCATAACAGCCCAGCGGTACGTTCGGGATATCCGTCAGTCACATGCGTTGATACTCATGGCAGGGCTTCCAGGAGGCTTTCCTCAACATCACAATGCTCGGCCACACACAGCAAGGGTGTCACAGGAATGCCTCCACCACATTACCACCCTTCCCTGGCCTGCCCGATCCTCAGATTTGTCACCTATCGAGCATGTCTGGGATTACTTGGGACGGCAAGTTGGACAGCCTGCGAGTTTGTTCGAACTAGAGGGGTTCTTACAACAACTATAGAATGAGATGACGCAGGCCATGTGTTCGAGAATGACCAACCGTATCGCATCGTGTATTCACGCTAGAGATGGCCCAATAGAGTACTAGGACCTCCATTCATTTGTAGTTTTTTCTATAGTAAATGATCCTTTTGCTTTGATTTTGTATTAGTTATTTATATGAACATTTCACTCACATTATATAAAATTTCGTTCGATTCTGGCAACTCTTTCTTGGTGAGCAAATTTTTATGGCAATGAGTGTACATCAATATTAATATTATTCTTCTCCAACCAGCTTGCCTCTAAATCGATTGCATACAGTCTTGCTTAGAACACAAAGAATTAGAATTCATCTTTCTGTAACACAATTGTCAATATTTTCGAGAAGGACAAGACTACCCCGTTTAGAATGAATCAAGATGGCTGGTATATCCTTATCAGGATTATCTCTAATTGGAGGGCGAGGTCATGATGCATCTGTCCAACGGAAACCAGTTTCTAATATTGATATTTATCAAAATTTGCTTTAAAAAGAAAGTGGACGCGTGAAATTCCGAGAAGGGTAAACAAAGCATTCCCTGGATAGGACTCTGAAATCCAACGAAGGGAAAACCTTTGAAAGGATCTGAGCTTGGTGGTCTGAGCGACCCTGCCAGTGTAGACCCCAAAATCACCACGGAACAGTATGTCCTTTAATGGAAACACTGCAAACAAAGAGTATATTGAGCAATAAATGCAAACTTGTGGACTGAAGCCTCGGTCAGAAGCCCAGGCATACGTATCAGATGGACCACATCACTTGAACGACCACCTGGTAGAACTGTGGGAATTCTTGCAGTCTAATAGTCCAAAGGACTTGCCGAAAAACCGCACCACGCATGTCAGTTCAGCCTTTCAAGCGTGGTCAGTTCAAGCCGATGGGATAACTGTACGATTGGTTTGTGAGACGTCTTCGTTACTTTCGAGTATTTTCTAAAATAAAGGAAGATGATACTCTCTAAGTGAATCACAGTGAATTAAAACTTATGTATTAAATTAGATGGTCCTAAATTATGGAATTATGGTAGTTTAAGCATAATTTAATATTCCATATTATCTTGCGCTTACAACATGAAGCCTGTCTATTACGTGACTTCCAAACTTTTCTTCTAAAATTTAGCAGTTGATCACCAATTTTTGTAATTCCGATTCTAGCGTCTGGTATAGTCAATTCTGTTGATCATCAAAGATATATTCAAAAGTCATACCTTTGCAAAATATCATGCTGCCAGTGCAATTCAAGGCAATTCATTGTTTAAGAGCTTTTTCAATTGCAAAGCAATGTCGCCAATACAAGTCGCCGCACAAGGAGTATTGTTGTCGCATATAAGTTATTTTTCTGTCTGGTGTGTATATCTATTATTATACATTATATGTTTACAATTACCAATTCTATTTACACGTTCTCCTATTCTTTTTACAGGGTCACTAATATAATGAAAAATCAATATCACCAACTTAGCAGTACCGGGGTTAGAGCTAGGGTTCAAAGTGTAGTAGATGATTTTTACAACATCGAGCCAAATACGTCTCCATATCAATACATTTAATACTGCCTTAAAAGTGCCTTACGATATATTACATGACATCCAATTTTTCCAGTCATTGATTACACAGCTAAATTATTCTGGTTTTCTTTGTCAAGGCGGCCATTCAATGTATTTACAAAAATATGTTAAATATCACTTTCATTTAATATTCAACTTAATGACATATCTTAACATTATTTTTATCATTTAAATTGGTTTAATAATTTCATCAGTTACTGTCTTTTAAATTCCGTTAGTGTACGGTTTCATGTCCGTGTTATTTCTCTACTGGAAATAGTTTGCATTCCTACATCGTGATACCGTTATATATCTTGAAAATAAAGAAAAATGATGCTATATCTATTTTAGAACACATACGTAGTCTTGCCGTGTATGAAACAGAAAAATTTGTGAGCAACTTGGAAGTTTCTAAAAGACTCCATTTTATATATTCCTGGACTCATTTACTTCTGTTCTAAATCTTATTTACACACGTTTCCTTTATAAATATGCTTTAAAGTCTAACATAACCTAACATTTATGAAGTAATGTAAACTTTACTTCAGCATATAAGTATTTAATCAGATAAATTTAAAAATAGTTGAAGCGTTGAATCCGCATAAGCAGAATTAAATGTAATTTTATAAGACATCGTATATAATGTGATAACTTTGTGGTGGTAAATATTAGTGAAAACACACTAATTAATTCATTAAATTAAATGCAGAAATAGTTATCAGTCCTTATACCATTTGTTTTGTGTTTAACCTTCTATTTTCTGCGGCATATAGTACAGCATTTATACCAGATCTGTAAAGGACATTTTATTAGTGGAGAGGTCAATAAATATTCATATTTAAATTTAACCCACTTATAATTTACATTACTATTTATAATATAACATGTTTAGTAAACAATCTTAGAGAGATGAATTATATAATGCCAAACAATGCTTTTGCAATTGTTGATTAGTGAAATTTACCTTAATCATGATGATTTCAAGAAGTCGGTACGTTTTCGCATAAAGTAGGATCTTCTTTATTTGTGCACTCAGTAGCGGGGCCGCTGCATACCCAATTTCAGTACTTATGCCCTCTCAGTCTTCCCTTTCTTTGTTTATGGAAGAAATCTCTTAACTTTGTATGATGTTTGTCCCACTCAGACAGCCCATCTGTTTTCATAATATAATTAATAGTTACTATATGAGAGGGAATTACTATGTGATGCTAGTGTTCTAAATTTTATATTTAGTTAATTTGCTCAAAGAGTCTCATTATAATAAGTTCGATAATTTGGTACGTAACCTCATACAGTTTAACCGTTATCCCTTGCAAACACAGTGGCTGTAACCGTGCACGTCCCAATCTGTCACAGCTTGATTAGCTGCTGGTTTACATACCGCATTCGTGGATATACCGCTACTGCATTCTTATCATTTTGTTAATGCTGATCCTTCTTGCACTGCTCGTTCACTTCATCGTTAACAACTGCTAACATTCTTTGGCGAGCTTTCAGCTCAGCTTAATGTGTTATAGAGCGTAGACTGTGCCCTGCCCCCCAAGTCCTTGTTGCACCGAGATAAACTTTGTAGTACGACGGGGAATTTTCCGTACCGATTTCCATTTGGGTGGCAGCTCTACGTGATTGTCGTCAAGCTGAAAATATCTGCCATGTGACAGTATATTTTAATATGTAAATTGCTTTAAACAAGGAGGTGCTGGTATTGCATATTGGATATGTGCACTCCTTGTTAAACACAATGTCAAATATTAGATGCTTCACATCCACCATTGACGTCCATATGTTAAACGTACTTGTACTGTTTATGGCATCACACATTTACATCGTCAAAATAAAAATATATGAAAATGTGAGGCACAACGTGAAAAAAAAATAATAATAAAAATTAATTTTCACTTAAAATATTATAAAAAAATCTGATGTGGGCAGCACATCACTTTCCTTATATAATGCAATGGATTTACTAATTTTACAGCAAAAAAAAATCTGATGTGGGCAACACATGACTTTCCTAATGATAATGCAATGAATTGACTACTTTTACAGTTAAAAAAATGTTATTCCTATAGTAGATACTTATATTCTTTACAAGATATTGAATTTTCTTCAATTAGTCGTCATTTTCATTGATTTAGCGTCATTTTTATCAATTTAGCGAGATTTTTCTTAATTTGGCAACAATTAAAAATGTCGCCAAATTGGCGACATTCCGCCAAATTCGTCGCCAAAATCTCGCCAAGCGGTATGGACGGATAAATAAGTTATTCTTACAGCAGATAAGTGACTATTGGCGTTCAAATACAAAAGTATTACTCAAAGTATCTTTTTTCTTGGAATTTTCATGGCTCTTTTTTCATGGAATCTTTTTTCAATGGAACGAGCTAGATCCACGAGAATGATGTCTCCCAATTTATCGCATGGTATTACATATACAAAGTGAACATGTTTCTCAATAGTAATTATTCTTTTTTATTTTATTTTACTTTTTGATAATTTTTTTGAAAAATGTGCAATATCTCGAGAATGGTTCAAGTTAGCGTTCTAAAATTTATGTCAATCGTTTTCTAATGAAAAACTACATAAGAAATGTCTATTTGCGTGACTTTACTAGCGGTTTTGATTTTTTGACGATTTTTTCAAAATTTCACTTGAAAATTTAGGGGGGTTCCGAGCATTCGATTGCGTATAAAAACAATAGGCTTCCAGTGTTTGCGGATTGTGATTTTTGTACGAAATTTTATTTGAATCGGTCCATTCGTTCGTCAGTTATCGTCTTCACAGACTCACTGACACACACACACACGCACACACACACACTTACACAAATAGACATCACTTCAAAAATGTTTGATTCGTGATCAGGGATGCTTGAAACGTGCACTCCCGTCGAAAACTCGAATTCGAATTTTCGACCCCGTCACAATACTTTCCTTATACATTATGTATATAATGAAAGTAAAAATGTATTTGGGTGTAGTTAGAGATAAACTATATGAAGTGTGAAACTCCGCTTGACCATCTAATAAATTCTTATTCCAGATTACTTAGATACATTTTTAACATACATCATGATGCAAGAACATATATGGTGTTGGCAGCACATTACTGTTCATGCATGATTTTGATTCTATCACAGCTTGATAGAGGATGTACAAGATACAGCATAATAATTTTAGCATTAAATAAATTGTACTTCAATACCGGACGCTTTTCTGGATGACAACATGCAAGAATATTACGAAGTACCAAATTAACTTTTATTCTGTGCATTTTTAAAAGTCAGCAAATGGAAGATATATTTTACTAATGCTCGCCAAATGTATCGCCAAGCATAACATACGGACAGACAAACGACGAAATGAATTTTGACAAATTGTTGGGCCACAAAACATAAAAATATTATATACAGTATCTTCTCTCGTGAATGGAACAAACTAGATCTACAAGAAGGGGGTTAACATATTCATTTCAACGCATTGTATACGGAAAAATAACAAATTTCACGATCGTAAATGTAATGTTTATTAAACGTTTTCTAATGAAAAATCACATATAACATGATTGCTTATATAACATTACTGAAGGTAACATATTCATGTAACATTCTCAATTTTTATGATTTTTGCAGAATTTCAATCAAAATTTAGAGGGGGGGGGGTTATTCCGGTCATTTGATTGCATTTAAAATCAATACGCACCTTTCGTTTATGAGATAACGCATACACAATCTCATGGATAAACAGGCTAACGTACCTACATATGCACACACAAGTATAGATACCACATTCACGAACGTCCAATACGAGTTCAGGGAATTTTAAAACGTGTTCTAATTTCGAAAACTCGAATTTGAATGTCCACCCTAGAACGCTCTAGTCTAAAAGGAAATGTTTGCTACAAGTTCCTGGAAGGTTGCCATTGCCACAGATGGCGAGTACCGTATCCCTCGAAAACTTTTGGAGAAGAAACATTACTGTCGTTCTTGGGGGTGGGCAAATTTAAAACCCAAATCTATAAAAACCCAGCTCTATGTCCCATGGTCGATTCCATGAATGCACAAAGGTTAAGTTTTCTGAGCTATCTGAGAGCTTCTGGATGGTCTTAAAAGACAAAACCGCGTTAGAGAATTATTATATGAATACATTTTTTACATAATATATCGACACTTAAATTTTCATCGTTGTACAAAGTTTCTATGTTATAATGTTCACGACTAATTGGTGTACATATATATATACATTACATACATACAAGGTATACGTACACATACGAATACCATCCAAAATTGTTCATAAGGCCTGGGAACTCTATCAACATGTTAAATTTTGCCTCAATTCAAAAATATATGAAAGTATTATTCCTCTATATAATAATATGAGAAAGACATAAAGGTGTCAAATTATCCTTTATATTAATGCATCACGCGATAGGAAAAGACTGTAGCTGTATATATTTCTATAATATTTCCATAAGTAAGACAAAAGAGAAAAGATAAAAAAGTATACATTTCACAAATAGTTCCGTAATCTTAACCGGACTGACAGAAGAGAGTTTGTGGTAATGCGGAAGTTTCTAAACAGCTCCATTTAAGGTCTGTGGGGAGTAATTTTTTTCCTAGGATATCTACCTTATACGTGCATTCTTTACGAGTTGCGTTTTGTTTGAAATGCAAGAAAATACTTCAAGAATTGTATAGCAAAATATGTGTAGGACAACTCATATTATGTTTTTATTTGGAACTCCAATTATATTAGCATTGTATTTCTGACTTTAATTATTGTTTACGATTAATGGGCTTCACGTTTTGCGAGACAAATGATGTTCACCTTTTCTGTATGACTATAATTATGTTGACGTTAATATATTCAATTTTCGTTGTGCTTTCATTATACCTACATTTATTTCTGACTTCACTTTTAGCGAGACAAATAATTTTCCCATTTCTTGTGTGACTATATATTGTCTCTAATTATATTCTATTTTTAGTTGTGCTTTAATTATACCTACATCTTATTTCTGATTCATCATATCCAATTTCTATTTTAAGCTATATTTTAAACTCTATTTTAAACTTAATTATATGCACATTTCTTTAAAGCACGTTTTATACTCATATTTTTTTTTATATGAAAATATGTGTGATGATTTATATTTTTACGTTTTATTTATAATGTTAATTATATTTAGCTTCTATTTTTGACTTGAATTACATTTGCTTTTTATTATTGATTTTAATTATATTACCTTTATTGTGAGTTTAATTATATTTATTCTTTATTTCAAACTCTAATTAAGTTAACTTTTTATTTATGACACTAATATATAAATGTTTCACAATGAGATAATTTCTTAAAGTTTAACAAATTGTGTGCATTAAGTGTCGCTGCCTGCAGAATTGACTATAATATTAGATACACTTTGGGAAAGTCAAGGTACTTTTGGAAAAAAATTATTTACTGATTTGAAAATCCTTACAAATTTGCCTTATTCGGGGCAACTTTTTAATCTATAACATATTTACGTTTAGGGTCACTACTCTACTACTTTAATTACTAGCTAATCGTAAAATATGGTCTTTTTTTAACATTGAGGGGTCTGGTCTTTCGCGTGATATTAAGAAACAACGTCACAACAACGGAATGCCAAACATAAATCTGTACTCGCGTATTTCTCAAAACCCAGATGTTTTAAGAACCATTTTATGAATTCTTATATTCAATTCAGTATAATTAGTAATAACATTGTCACCTCTATAAAAACACAGTGTCTGTATGCCAGAGAACCAAATGCCACTCATATGTGCTAATTCGATCATGCTGAATCCAAATCTGAAATACCTTTTTTCAAATAAACCTTTATATCTGGAGAAATAGTCTATGAAAGTTTGACTGTTTCTGCTATTTTTATGTTCATATCCTCAGTCCAAATGCGTTGCCACCACAAAATGCAATTGATTTGTTAGGAGAATTTAATCCCAGAATAAATAAAAGGAAAACGGTATTCAGCTCATGGAATTAGAGATGGGACCACATACATGATGCAGCTGAATAATAAAGTTAGTATTGAGAGGTCATCCCAATTTAAAAATTCAGAATATGAAGAGGAGGCGGAACATAAGTCAAAGCACATAAGTCAAAAATAGAAAATTTTTTGTAACACATTTGATTTAAGAAATTCATGATCTTTGTTGTTGAAAAAGCACATAAGTTAGTTAGATGTTAAAAAAAGAAAAACTTAAACACTTATTAAATTTTGTACAGATAGCAGTGTGGTAAAAAATATCAATTAAGAAAAGTTATTATTTATTTAGCCCATAAATGTATAAAAAAACTCCGTAAAAATTAAATTTGTATTCTGAAAATAAAACAAAAAATTAAAATTAATTAAATAGTTCTCCTGAAAGCATCAACTTTTTCTTTCCTCGATATTCCAAAATCCTTGTTTTTGACATCCTTGTTTTTTTTCCGGCCAGCTCTAGATATAATCATGAAAGTTATTATAGTACTAATCTGTGCACCTATATACCCCGCTTTATCGCATGCAATAGAGTGGGACCAAGTGTATGCAATTAAGCGGAACCAGGTGTATTTGAAATTTTGAAAAATGGAGTTATAAAGTAAGAGGGGAGAAATAAAAAAGTAAAAGGGTTTTCAGTAAAAACGTATTTTAAATATTGTTGCGAGAAATATATATGCTGTCCGTATAAATTAGGAAATGCAAAAAAATCGTTCTTCTATTACCAACAGCAATAGATATAAAGAACCACGTATTGATTTTCATCTTTTAACACTCTTCAGTTTTTACTGGTCTATAATTGCAAATGCAGTAACGTGCGGCAATTTGCATGTAGTCAGCAAATATCGAATACTGGCTGCATGGGACTGTAATAACTATATTCATAATAATAGACACATCCTACAGGGGGTTTAGTTGATCGTTTGGTTGACTAGAATATGACTGATTTTGCCAGTCAGTTTAGGGTTGCCCAAAGTTACGGCCCATAACCATTTTTCTATCCCATAACCAGTTACGGCCCATAACCATTCTTCCAGCCCATAAACATTTAGGGCCAATGATCATTTTCAAAACTATTCGCCACTGAAGAACTGAAAAAATGTAAAATTGGTTAATGGATGCTGGTGTCTACAGTAAAACGTGAATTTAACCGTATAACGCGCCCAGTAAGCAGGTTATGTGATTATAGTTATGGAAGAATAACCGTTTTTTAATTTTGAAAATACAATTGCAATATAATAAGCGTTTAAGTTGTTTTTAAAATATGTCCTTCTTTGTATAATTAATTTTTCGAATATAATGCATTTCGATATGCAACAATAGTGTTATAAAAATATTTGGACCAGTATGTGAAACAAAACTTAACCACTGATGCAGGTTGTAAGATTAAATTATCAGTACACGAATGCTCGTTATCTATTGTAATTACCATGTATTAGTTTCTTGAATATCTATATTATTTTACTACTTTTAAAACTACGAAAGAACTTCACAAACTAAATATACATTTTACAAACAGTCACGCGATCGTAACTTTGCTCTCTGTGGAATACTGAAGTTCCATTTTAAAACTTCTGGAGGTCATTTATTGCTTTAGAAAATCCTTCCCATTCACGTTTCTCTTACGGTCTTATGTTTCAAATGTTCAAAAATACCTAGAGATCTATCTGTCCGGCAAAAATTAAATTTCTTGTTATGTATTCCTAGTTTAAATTATAAATTATATATATTCTCTATATTTAGCAATTATACCTATTCATCATGTCATATTCTCAAAAGTAAAACTTAATGTATACAGTAATATATTAAATAAAAATAGTCACCGATTTCTAAGATCTTCAACTTCAGTAAAATACTACAGAGTAAAAAACTAAACTCTCATATTTCATTTGTTGGAAAGTTTGCTTCATGGCTAAAGCCATCACTTTGTCTGTCGCTTATTTAATACTGTATGTAATCTTTTGAAGTCAAATGTTATGCTCCATTCTTTACTTCTAACAACTTCGAAGGTGTTCGTGGACTTTGACTGGGTTGGTAACTAAATTTTGTTTGATTTAGTAATAAAAGTAACATTTCGGTTTTTCTTCCAATTTTATTTATTCTCTTTGATTCTAATACCCTGGACACAGGTGTATGGTGACAAAAACTATTCTTGCTTTTACCGATATGGCTTTTTTGTATTTCTGCCCTGGATAAGTAGGTTTTGATGTTCCTTCGAAACCGGTTGGTACGTATTAACAACTTTTATATATATTAAGTTTAATTCAGATTAATAATTTTAGTGTAGTCATTCAATGGTAATTTTCCCTAACTTTATATTATATTTTTTATATATTTTTAAATTTCTTGAATTCATTGAACATTATTTTACATTTTTAAATATTTGGTACGCTTTGTTTGGGGAAACATCATGGGTTTCTTCATTTTTGTAAATATGTTGCTTCTTTGTTCTTTATGTGTAAGTACTATACTTTTAATGTATAAAAATGTTTTTTTCAAACGTTTACGATATCGCATATCAGATAAAATTTTGTGTCATAACGACTTTGGCAACTGCTTTGAAACAGAATAAGGAAATCACATTATAAAAACAAGTGTCTGATAAATAAAATTTTATTAGTTTGGCGTAAATTCCCCTAAATATGAACATATATCAACTATAATAGATTAGTTTCTCATTTCAAATCACTAATTCAACACAGGTGTCGCTGGCGCCATCTATTCATAATAATTGCAAACAGAGCAGTATACATTTACGCTACATAAAATTGCTGAGTTTTTAATAATAAATGCATAAATATTTTATGACAGTAATTGCGAACAAAGTTATATTTCAATGTAAAAAATTTGAAAAAGTTGTTTTGAGATCTCTACGTAAAATAATAGAAAAATAAGAGTCCTTATATATAGAATCTCAGAGAAAAAGAAAGTAAAAACAATATTTGAAATAAATAGTTAAAATGAAATGCATTAGTTTTAAATTAATTAAATTAAACCTGTACAACTATCGTAGTCAATGAAAAATGTACAAATAAAGTAGTTAAAGCACGAGCAATTCATGCACGAGCAAAACAAAAGTTGATGAAAAATATAAAAAAAGGATTCGGGTGGACATATGCAGTAAAAGTTTTTGAGTGGACAGTTACAGTCAAAAAATATTTTACCGTTCAACTTCCATTTTACACGATGCAAATTCGTGCATTAAATTAACGGTTCAATTTGATCCTTGAACTTCTTGCATTCTGTACAGACGCCTTTACAGACTTTGACGCCTTTACAGACTTTTTTTAGGCCCACTTTGAATCCTATCTAAGTCTTACAGCTTGCAGAAAGTATCTTAAAAGTATACTGTCTGTGTATGTGAGTGTAGGAAACATGCTAATGTAATTTTAACTTCTTTGAAAGTTTTGTGTTTCTTTAAAAATATCTACTAACTTTTTTTATTAAGTAAAGAATACTTAAATATTTACAGTGTATATCATGTGTATTATATGAATATATGGCAAGGCAAGCATACATCATTTTTTGCAAATAACTGTATATGCATTTCCTTAACAAGCACTTTCTATGTGATATATCAATTCTCAAAATGCTTTGGAACTGCATCATTAGTTGCGGTTAAGGATTTCGATTATACATTTGAAAAGTGTTACGTTTCTAAAAGTGCAAAAGGGGATAGGATAATAATTGAATATGTATCTTACGACCACACATTCTTTTTCCGGTTGTAGGAAGACATACATTAGCAAAACTCCAGTTCCAAACGACTCAATTCCGCTCCTTTGAGATATCATTTATTATATCGGAGCATCTTCGTGATATCAGTTTTCCATACGAATTCCGTTTTCCGTTAGATGTGAAAATCCCCAAAGGCATGTCTAGAAAAATAATTTTAGAATTATTTTTTCCCAGACGCATTATATTTTAAATCAAAGTTGTAAGAACGTTTACTTAACCTACAATGCATAGTACATATGCAAAGAAAATAGTATTTTAGAAAGAATAGTGTTTTAGTGTTAAAGAAAATAGTGTCATTAAATCACATTGTATAATTGTGATAGATCTCCAAGTTTTGAACATGCTTGTGTATGGATCAATTATTTTATTTTTAGGTGTCAGACTGGATTTTGGGGAGAATGCCAGACAGATATTTTTCTAATATATTGAACTAGCCAACGAAAGTGTGTAGGGGTTTTGTTCTAGTCAAACGAAATGTTGTTTGATAAAAAAGTCTGACTTAGGTTCGACAGTCTACTACTAACGCCTGACTTGCATTAATCAGACTACATTTCTTAGAAATGTGGTCTTTTTAACTTAAATACAAATGTTAAACGGAGATGACTTCGATTTTTAAAGAAGTTAGTTAGCTCTTAATCTGTCAAGTACTTTTTATAATTTGATTTGTACTGATGTATAAAATTGGATGAATGCAACTGTTCGAAAGAAATTATAAGCCATCATCATCTGGTCCGTGCATATAAATTCAAAAATCAAATATACATGTTTTCTAATTAAATCTTCAGAAATTCTTATTCTCATAAGCTGCAGTTGAATGCTTTTTTATAAAATTATAATATATACAGGGTGTCCAAAATATTCCGGAACGACGCAATATATCGGGAAATACACTTCGGATCATAAAATAAATAAATACGTATTCAATATTTTCAGAAAAGCTATCCAATGACACCAAAATGGACCTCCCCCTTCTGGGGGGAGAGGGTGGGGGTGGGACAACTTTGAAATTTCAATGGGAATCCCCATACATACATTTGACCTACGATTTTTGATTTTTGCTCCCATAAACGGCTCTATAATCGAGAAAAACGAAAGTGGGGCACAAACGTTTAAAAGTTACAGAAAAGAACACCCTGATCATGAGAAGAAAGGGGAGTTACAGAAAAAAACACCCTGATCATGAGAGATAAGGGAACTCATGTTAATCAAGCACCCCGAAGGGAACAGAAAACTACTACGTCCACATCGTTGTTCTTGGGTAGTGCTAAAAGTAGTTTTGAACCGTTTTCTAAACTGAAGTCAACAGTTGTCGCTGAAGTGAACGGTTAGCGGTGGTAGTGGGTCAATTTTAGCATCATTGCATAGTTTGTATTTTAATATTGAACACGTAATTTTTTATTTTTCTATCCGAAGTGTATTTCCCAAAACATTTCCATTTTTAAACGTTCGTGCCCCTCATCCGTTTTTCGCGATTATAGGGCCGTTTGCGGGAGTAAAAATCAAAAGTCGTAGGTCAAATACATGTATTTTTTTCTGGAGAATCCAAATCTGCAATAAAAAATGGGGGTTCAAATTGAAAATTCCAAAGTTGCCCCACCCCTCTCCCCCCAGGAGGAACAAGGGGGTCAATTTTGATATCATTGGATAGCTTTTTAAAAAATATTGAATACGTGTTTTTTTTTTTTTATCCGAAGTGTATTTCTCGAGATATTGCGCCGTTCCGGAACTTTCTGGAAACTGTATATTGAAAATATATTTATGTTAAAATGCTTAAATACATTCATAATATTTGATAATTCATAATATTTGATAAAGCAAACGCTTCGGTTGATCTGTGAATCTAGTAAGTGAAAATAGCTGTGCGAAAAGTGTAACTTCATGGGTATAATAACGATGCATTATGTCGAGATTTGCGAATTGTTGTATACGCTTTTAGGATATCAATGTCATAAGCTATGTATGCTTAAAAATGTTTTATGACTATGTAATGTTTCTATGTATGTATTTTCTATTTGTATGCCTAAAAAACGAGAAAATCTATAATCTGAATTTTTGCTGAAATAGCCAACCTATTAAACGAATTACCTTTTCCACGCGTGTTCGTCGAAAATAGCTCCGCTCGCTTCATTTCACAAGAGGAGTACCTCATTTAGGAAAGAAAAGACCTAAATAATGCGTGAAATGCTGAGCTGCAAATAGAAACTAGCAGTAGTTTATTTTGAAATTGTGATGTTACGGAATCTTCTAAGAACCAGCTATTCCAAGTGTATTTTATATAAAGTGGTTGACGTGTAATAACTCGAATATATTCGGGAAAACTTGTTTAGTGCTAGCTGTAACCCCCTCCTCTTCGTGCTTCATATATAATGCAAATAAATGTAATCCAGTATTTGCAAATGATTATGGATATTTGAAGTCATTATTTTTGAAATTTTGCAATTATTCTCACATAAGGGAAATAAGTGATGCCTCACGTTCTGAAATAAGAAGCATATAGACATAAACACAGCTCATAATTTTATTTACATAGATTATAAAAATTATGGAACTAAACAATAGCTTCTTCAAGTCTACTTCTTATTAAGGGGACGGTGGACGTTGAATTTTTTTTATTTATTTACTGACTTAGAAACGTGAAAATTTGTATAAATATTCCTCTTAACATTACTAACAATATCATTAAATTTGTTTTCAAATTTGTTATAATTTTATATTTTTTTTTAATTTAATTTTTTTAACGAAAATTTGAAAATGCTCCTTGCGTGCCATTTGTTCACATTTTTGATTAATGTTACATTATGATCAGTCAAAAACACATTATGAACAAATTTGGGTATTCATTTTTAAATCCCTTAGAAAGTTGATTTTTTAAAAATATTTTTCTGCATATTAAAACTTAATTTTCATCATTTAATTTGATTCTTATTCACTTTTAATTACCTCAATAAAGTCCAATTATAAAATGCATACCCAGTTTCATTAAAAAGTATGAGAGGTGTCTTCTTGCCAAATTTCATGCATCTCAGACAAAAATTAAGACGCATGGAACATTTTAAAAATTTAAAATCTTTGAAAATTCCGTTTCGAAAGAAAAATGCATTCAACCTTTTGCTTACGAGTGGGACAGCGTCCATCCCAAACGAAAACCTCCCAAAAAGACTGGTGTTTGAGCAAATGCTAAATGTGTAAAATAATGTTATATATTAAAACTTTTTTTAGTCGATTTTTGCTCATTTCAACGTCCACCGTCCCTTTAAGGGCAGAAGTAAATATAGTATATATTTAATTACAGTTACTAGTGAGCTCCACGGGCATTCTACCTTATAAATAATAAACAAAAGACATGAAAAAAAATTTCTACGTTTGTTAGAAGAAACTTCAGATACTTTAAATGTTACACATATTAACGAAGTGAGCGTGACACTCCGAGACGCGTGGTATCTCAAATAAAAATGTGAAAAATGATAAGAAATAAAATAATATTATGGTTTCACTTTCAGTATCTGAAGTCTCCAGCTACATAAATATTCATGGTTACATCATAATTTCACTTTGACAGACGTATGGTCTTTGCATTATGTTAGAAAGGGGAAGCCCATATCATGGTCTCACATTCAGTGCCTAATTTTATATACTATATAAAACTTCATGATTACATCATAAATTTGCTGCGAAATAAGTATAGTCACTGCATTATGTAATAAACGGGCAGCCAATATCATGGTCTCACTTTTAGTACTTGATACTATATGCTACGAAAAGCTTCAGGGTTCTGTTCTTTATATAACTACTAGTCAGACTCTCCGGCATTCTGCGTGTAAGTAATGTGTAACAATCCGGTATATTCATGGAATATACTACATAAAGGACAACACTTAATCACTGTCTGCGTAGCCACAACACAATACGAGGTGCTATACTATCCATTGTTGTATATAAATTGAAAACGAGTCCAATATCCAGCTTCGGTTTCAGTATCTGCCGTTATATGCAGGGTAATATTTCATAATTGTTCATTTTGTAAATAAGTTAAAAATGAGTGCAATATCGAGCTTTGTTTTTAGAATTTGATGTCATACACAACGTAGAACTCCAGAATACCGCTCTTTATATATAGATGATTCTTTATAGTTTAAATACGCCTTTGACGAGACCTTTGAAATTTTATATTTACACATTGAGTGCTATAAATTTTAAAATAAACGCAAATTGCATTAAATTATCCGTTATTATTTCAATCTTAGCAATTAACATTTTGTTTTTAATAACATTGAGTTATACATCAGAGATACATAAACAAATTTGTTTGACTTTAGAAATTGTAGCACATGCGATTTCTTTGCCTGGTAACACACACGATTAGCGTATATAACTACACAACAGAAGTATCCCTCCCCAACAAAAAAAAAACGTTCATGTACAGAAAAATTTCTAGTAATTTAGTTAATAACTTTTTCAATATTCAAATTTTTTCCACGATCTGCAGGAAGGCCCGATAACAATTTACCTTTTTTCTTTATATTTGTTCCACTCCTTAGCCATCGGAGCTCCTGTATGTGATATTGAGACATTGGATGGACAGCAAAAATGCACGGTTGAAATCCCAGTAAAGATTTATTTCTTTATGGAAGCTATAACGTTTTAATTGTACCCCACAATAACAAAAAAAAATTGATGTGGGCAGCACATGACTTTCTTTATATAATGCAATGAATTTACTACATTTAGAGTTAAAAAAAATTTATTCTTACAGTAGAATTTTATATTCTTTCCAAGATATTGAATTTCCGACAATGAGTCGTCATTTTCATTGATTTAGCGTCATTTTTATCTATTTGGCGATATTTTCGTTAATCTAGCAACATTTAAAAAGTCGCCAAGTTGGCGACATTACACCAAATTTGTCACCGAACTCTCGCCAAGCGTTATGGACGGAAAAATAAGTTATTCTTACAGCAGATAAATAACTATTGGCGTTCAAATACAAAAAAATTACTCAAAGTATCTTCTTTCATGAATGGAACGAGCTAGATCCACGAGAATGATGTCACCAAATTTATCGCATGGTATTACATATGAAAAGTGAACATGTTTCTCAATAAGAAATTTTTATTTTTATTTTATATGATTTTTTGATAATTTGTTTGAAAAATGTACAATATCTCAAAACCGGTTCATGTTAGCGTTCTAAAATTTATATCAATCGTTTTATAATGAAAATTTACATAAGAAATGTGTATTTGCGTAACTTTATTAGAGGTTTTGATTTTTTGATGATTTTTTCAAAATTTCACTCGAAAATTAAGGGGGTTCTGAACATTCGATTGCTTATATAAACAAAATACTTTCAGTGTTTACAGATTGTAATTTTTGTACCAAATTTCGTTCGAATCGGTCCATTCGTTCGTCAGTTATCGTCTCCACAGACTCACTGACACACACACATCACTTTAAAAATGTTCGATTCGTAATCAGGGATGCTTGAAACGTGCTCTCCTATCGAAAACTCAAATTCGAATTTTCGACTTCGTCACAATACTTTCCTTATACATTATGTATATAAGGAAAGTAATATATTTATCGACAGAAAAAGTCAGTTATTAGGCACATTTATTTTTAAAATTTAATTTCTCTTGAAAATTGAATACAATTATTCATGGTGATTATGATGTGCAGACTTAAGCCTTTCTACAAATTAAATGCATTCGAAAGTATTGAAGATTAATGATTCGAACGCTGGACGTGGCTATGGAAGTTCCTTTCTGTCACTTTATCAATGACCTTCTTCGAAGCGTCATTCAAATTCTGAGTCACGCAATCTTCTATAAATCAGTAATTAGTCATTTTAAGAAGAATGCATGTCAGTCAGTTACAAAACTCTTTATAGGTAACCATATGGGATTTTGTAAACTTGCGAGCATTCTTTTGAGTTGCCCATAACTTTGTCAAAGTAGATTAAACAGATTTATTTGAGCTGACAGAACATCGAAGAAATAATGCAGTAATAAAAAGGATGTTTAATACAGTTGCATGACATAAGAACGTGGCGGAAAAATATGTTAAATTAAATTGTCCCTTTATATTTAGTATATCAGATTGATGGATCAAAATGCATTGGATCGGTATATATTATAGGACAATTAATATTTTTTTCAGTGATATGTGCAAGTGCATGTTTTAACCTATAATTCGTAAAATTTAGCAACGTACTATTTGCACTATTGGGAAGTATTATTTGGAACCGCGGATGTATTTGATGGATATAAGGACGAGTTCATATTTCCAAATAAACAATATTTTACTAAACGCACTAGTAGGCGTAAAAGGGGACATTATACATCTAATATATCTTATATATCTTAGAAGGTCAACTGCTCTCAATAATTCTAAGGTAAAGTAAACAACAACTAAATGCTGCACTAATTCACAAAACAGAGATAAGGTTTTCACAATACTGACGTTTTAACAATTCATTTTTACTCTTATTACTCCAACTAACCAACCGAGCATATATATTATGTTTGAAAAAAATCTGAAATTAAGTCCCCCGTAACGCGAAGGACTTTTAACGAATCTATAAAATTCGATCAATTTTCAGAACTCTCCAAAAAACTCAATGTTGGCGATATTTAGCTAAATGTTTTAAAGTCAATACATTTTTCGCCAAGTTACAGCAACCCAGACCTCCACATAATCATAGCTATCTGAAAATGCCTTTTTTATGGGGGTGGAGCTGGCAATAAAAATATATTTTACGCATTATTAACTGTGTATTTTATATTTTTTGTACTTTAAATACTTGTAGTCACACAATATATGCAAATTTATTTTTTGTACATATAAATAAAAATAGGCAAATTTTACATACATTTTTAATGTTTGTTTTTATTCCCAGTGGGCAAGGTGTATAAGAAAAGGAAAAAAATTATGATATACTTAAATTTTATAGTATCTTAGTATCTTTAGTATATTCATTCTTCTTTGAAACTCTGTTCACAAATGCTATCAACCTATTCAGTAAGACGTCACGCTGATATCTTAAAGGCAAAGATGTCTATCTACATGATACTCTTTTACGAATTGTTATTACTTTAGAATGTTATGAAAAGTTTTATTTTCTTAAAGTTAAATACTGAGATGCATATCCAAATACTTTGAAGAGCTATTTCAACTCATATCATTTGAAATGTCAAGTAATATTAAGAGAAGCCTATATAAATGCTGTAAAAATATATTCAAAATCTTAGAAAGCTTTATAACTTTGGGATACTTTTAATTACTGATAAAATATGATTTTTAATAAAATAATACAGAGGTGAATGAAAGTAATGAAGAAACTCAAAACTTGTATTATTCATATATTAAGTATTTTTTTAAGAAAGTGTGGCTGTCCATGTCTGTTTACGTGCACGTCAGCAGAAAATCTAAATGTATATGTATGAATTTTGTACATGATGTGATAACAAATTTTATGATACCATTTAATTGTGCGGTATTAGTTTTTAAAATGTAAGCATTTTAATAATTCACCTGAAGGTTAAAGTCAGAATACTTCTGGGTGGCATTGTTCTGTTTTAATTATCTCACCATTTGTTTCTGCATTCCAGACTCTACATTAAGTAAGGGATTTAATTAATTGGGAGGACAGTAAATATTCTTAATTCAATCAAAATCACTCTTATTCGTATTATGTTTTTAACAATTATGGTCTATAAAATGCCATCACTGATGCAATAAATTTCTTATTTTTAATATAACCACCCAATTATTAGTTTGCAAACTAGGAGGGCACCACCCCTTTTAGCTACATATGCCAACCTCTGTAACTCGTTTCGCGAGTCGGAGGTTTCACTCACTACTCGCCGGCACACGATGACCTCGCTTTGCGAACTTTTTCGTACCGCCTGTTACGCAGGTGTAATACACATGTCTGGGATCCCACACTTGTTCGCTGGCACTCACTAACCCAAAAATGTCGTTTCATGAGCTCTTTAAACCCGAATGTCGAACCCAAGATCACCCGTAATCCCAATCAGTTCGACTAATTTGAATTCTCTCCTCACGAAGTATGCTGTTTAATCATTTCAACTTTCGAAAATTTCACTGTGGAGCATCCGTCTACTAAACATTTAAAAATGTCGATTTTTCCAGCGAGATTTATTGTACGATTGCTCCAAATTGCAAGTTTCTATCTATATACGGAAGTGTCTGAAAAAGGCGTGACCGACGTACAGACACTTAACAATTACTATTTATAGATAATTAAGAATTTCTCCATTACATTTAGCTGAGGTTAAAATTATTTTAAATCTCTCTCGTTTTAGGCATATTCATGAGAGTAACACATTTTATATGAAAATAATTTAATTCTGAATTTTGTAATGACTATCGAAATCAACATTTTTTTTCATGGTAAAAAGATAAAAAAAAAACGTTAAGATATTTCAAATTTCATGTTTTTGTAAATGGAAGCATGCCAGACATGTTTTTAAAATTGATGGTTTCTCATTTTATCCTCTAGGAAGTAACTGTTTTGTAGGAACAAGGAGTTCCAGATAAAATTTGAATTTTGATATATAACGCAATATTTATGAGAAAATACATCATAAATAAGGTTTCTTATCCAAAAACTATTTTTAAGAATAAGTTGAATATTTTCACAGTATGAACAACATTTTAGTTCAAATATATGATTTATTCAAAATTAAACAAAATAAAATAAAATATTTGATAAATTGCTTACAGATGCTTTTTTGTATCTTTAGAAATAATTATATCTAATATAGAAAATTAAATTCGATTACACATTCAAGTTAAAAATCGTCTTGTTTGAATTACTCAATAGATGGAATGAACGATTTTCGTGCAATACAAATGACTAGAGTAAATTTTGGGAATGCTTCAGAGTTCTTTCCCGTCAAGTTACCATGTCCGAATATATAGCTGTAAAGCGTATATTATATTTGAAGTTACAAACCCCGATTTCCAGAAGTCTGTATCTTAGCTACAAATAAATCAAAATATTTGATTTTGACTTTCGTATACGTAGTATTGAGAACGTTTTCTTTTCACGAAAATGTTCGATTTCGAAATTTTGATGCTAATATATGTTTTAAGACCTCCTGAACACATTTTGAATATATTTTGAGTAATGTCCGCCTGTCTGCCGTATATCTGTGGTATATTTCTTGTGGTACCCAATAGCGGCCACAGATATTAATGGATTTTCACGAAACTTTATATCCAGTAATATTACCAGTAATATCCAAAATAATATTACCACAAAACTTTACATTTGTCATATAAAATCTTGAACTAAATAGATTTTCCCTGAAATTCGAGCGAAATTTTATATTTTTTTCCCATGGCAGCATAGGACAAAATTTGATATTTTGTTCGTGTATAAAAGCGTCTTTTTACGGCTCAATAATCACGAGACTTAACCCTTTATCTACGGACTATACTTTAAAGTACCACTAGATTCAAACCCTAATAAAACTAATTTTATTCGAACAATCCCGATGGTACTTTTGAGGATCAATGCTATATACTCCACTTTAGTGTCACTAGATGGCAGTAGGAGTTCTAGGCAATAGTTCTCGTTCAACAAAGAATATTGCCTTCCTCTCTACTTGTGAAACGTATTTTCATGACCGACGTTACTGTGAAATTTATCTCCCTGTATAACCTCAAATTTTAATGGCAAGTCAATCAGACATTTTTTTTTCTTTTAATATCGCCTATGAATTAATATTGTAAAATTTTCATAATGGAAGTGTTTATATTCTATTTGCACAGGTTTTTTTTAATGGCACTTAAAAGTACCGTCGGGTCACACAGAACAGAGTCGTAGCCAGATATATTAGTGCCCACGGCAAACAGTAGAATTGACGCCCGCCCTCCCGATTTTATATTATTACTTAAAATAAAAAAATTCTGCATCTTAATTGTTTCGCCTCTCCAGGTCGCCACCTGTAGCGATTGCCGCCTCCCCCCGTCCCCCTTCACTAGGTACGGTTCTGATCTTAGAAGCAGTATATCAATGGTAATTTAATAAAAGAAATAATAACTAACGAATTATTTGGCGTGGTTTAATAGATCCTTATTTTTTAATATATTCTACGTACATATATGCAATTGACACAGGGGTGGCGCGGGATCGTTGCAAACTTAAGCCATTTAAAACAATGTTCAGAGCGAACCTCATTCAAAATGCACCATATGCAATGTGTTTCTGTGCATTAACGAGAAGAAAAATTGCTTTCCTGACTGCCATCAATCCTAAAACAGTGACGCTAATAATATAGTAATGATTTTCCATCCTACCCCCGTGTCATCCTTATTTCATTTTTCCAAAGTACCAATATTTTTTCAAGCACTATGTCCCGACGGCACTTTGAAGTACCAGTTCGTTTAATTAGCTTCAATTTACTCTGTATTGCAAAATTGTTTATTTTTGTTGCATGCATCGTCTAATGATTCCTCAAGGAACAAGAAAAAAAATAAGTTAGGTGAAATTTCTAATTTTATCATAATTCGGTAAATTAAGGGTTAATATGTTCAATCATTGTTTAGCCGCGATACATTTTCTTTTGTTCATGACCACATTATTCCCCTTGGGGAGCACGTTAGCCCCAGGGGTTACATTATCAAGTATGGTATCAATAAGATATATTTTTAAGTCCTTTAAAGTTAAGGGTAATACGATGTAGTTATAATCATTTGGACTCTCGATACCGTTTTTCCATTTTTTCCTTGTAACATTAGAAAAAAAATGAATTCTGGTATGAGAAAGTTGAGTTGAGCCATACCAGTTAATTTTTTATTGTAAATCCGCCTAAAAGCTGTGAAAAAAATTACAATTTGTGTTATAGCTTTAAAATGGCAATTTTTACGATTCTTGTCCCGAACACGTTTTTGCCTTCAGCCTAAACTGCATAATCGATTTTTTTTCAATGATAGTTCATTTTGTGTTCGTCGGTAAGACATACGTACTTAAATATACCCTTAAAACTTAAATATACAGTTCATTTAAAATTTCAAAAAATTGAAAATATATGATTGTTCCTGCCTCGTTATTCAGTGTTGACGGGTCTAGAGCCTAAATCATTTAACCCATTTTAATCAAAGCTATCTCATTATATGTTTCTTGTATGTGCAAAATACTTTTTTAATTGAATATACATTTTAGAATTTTAAAAACTGAGAAAAAAAGTTGTATGAATGTTGCTCAGCGGTAGGGTACGATTTACGATTTACAATACGTCATTGTTTTTTGATCATGTTGATAGATACTTCTACAAAATATATTGTAAATCGCACAAAACACCACTTTATGCTAACTTCCAGTAACGTCAAGTTTTAAAACACCTTAATCTGTTTGCAAAACAGTTATGAAATCTCAAAATGGCTTCCTCCAAGTTCCCACCAGACTGACAAATGCTTGGCTTTCAGGTCTACGGTGCTATTTTCAAGGATGCTATGTATTATCGGTATTTTATAAATTCTTAATTTTTCTGTTTTAAATGTGTTTTCGTGCTGAGTGTAAGTGTATAATATATTTTAATTCAAATGTTCGTCTGAATGCAAGAGAATCTGCAGGCTGTCATGACTTTCATTTTTGCGGTTTTCACTTCCGCATTTGGAGAGAGTCCGTTATGTGTGTAGCTGTATCGGGTTTTGTTTGATTTTTTTCGACGTCTGGGAAACAAATTTGAGAGAGTTTTGGGGGAGATCTGGACGTGAGCCGTCCCTGTGTCGGTTTCAAACGCGGTACGTGTGTAGCCTTGGATAAGAGAGTTTTTGATGTGCGTGATATTTCTCTGACATCACGGCGGTAGCGGTGCAAAAAGGACGCTATCGTTTCGTGGAGGTGGAACAAAGTGTGCGTTCGAGATGGACCTATTGACTGTCCGGTCAAAATTTCATAAAATTCTAAATTCCAAGGTAAAAATTCAAATTGTTATCCCATCTCCATTGGCCATGATTTTAAGAGGACCAAAATTATCTGATATTATGTAAAATTTAACAATTTTAAGAAACTATTTATTTGGAAAAGACTTGGCTTTTAGCTATACGCCATAACGGCCTGAATTTTAATTAGAAGTGTAAATGGCATTTATTATTGGATTACATAAATAAAAATAATATTGTTAGGGAATCGCCAAGTAGAAAGGATATTAAGTTGAAAGTGATCATGTTATGATTTACCTTCAAATGCTGAAAATATGTTTCTGTTGAATTTATGTAATATCGAAATATGAATATGATTTAACATATTGAAGTAAATAATTTTAGCATAAAACGTTTGGTAATTATTCTGTGAAAATATCGCCCTTGGCATATTTTAATATTTCAGCCATTTGTGGGTCCTAGCGCCCATCACCAGGGAAGGCGAACCACTGGATTGTATGAACCACTATTACGGATACTTTCAGTTATTACAGTATAATAAATTATTACATATTGATTCGTCCAGCCTTTACAATTGCTTTCAGTATGTCAAGTTTGGTAACTGTAAATCGGAAACTGTTTTATAAATTCCTGTTTTGCAAATTGGTAACATTCTACATTTACAAGTTTACCTTCCCTACTGGTTCAAAGCTCAGTAGTTTTGTTAGTCATCATTGATCCATCATGTTTAATGTTGCAAAGTTTTTTCTTCTTTTTGCGTGATCTGCAGGTGTACACACACACTTCATGGTTGAATAAGGATGTGGAAGCAGTAAATTAATTTTTCCGGCTTTTTGCTGCCCCTGGTCGAGCTGGACAAATCTCGCCTTACGGTTCCTGCCTGCGCTCGGGAAAACGAACTCCTGGAAGTTTTGACTGATGGAGGAGTGCTGCTGTGATGGTGGACTCGTTACTTTGGAGCCGGGGTCCTCATCTTTGCTGGTTTTTTTTTTTTAACTGAAGATCTGAACCGTTCTACACTACTTTTTTCCTATGTGGTTACCCGACTAGTTCCCCGCTATTTTATGCACCTTCAAAGAGAATACTGTACAGTCACAGAGCATGAATTGTATTATTGTTTAATTGTTCGATGTTGTCTTACTGAATGAATGTGATGATTTTCCATGAAGAGTTCTCAATTTTTGTTATTATTTTCATTGTGATGATTTTTGATTGTATTTTTGAATGTGTTTTAACTTTTCTTTTTCTCCTTAAGAAGGATCCTTTATTAGACTGGAGAGCCTTGTGCCCCGTTTTGGCCTGCCTTTTGAATGTTTGTACTCTTGGACGAAGGGAACCCTGATCAAGTCTCTGGACTCTGAGTTAGGCGGTGGTGTGGATGCACACCCCCTTTCTAAATTATTTACTAAATTGCCTGCGGCAGTTGCTGCTCTGGCTTTCACCCTGCTGGAGGCGGTGCTTCTTCAGGATTCTCTTGAGAAAATTTTTTCCCTCTGCGTTCGAAAATGTTTCTTCCGGAGAGGAGGATATTGTAGTATCGGTATTTTAAAAATTCTTAATTTTTCTGTTTTAAACGTATTTTCGTGCTGAGTGTAAGTATATAATATATTCTGATTTACACGTTCGTCAGAGTGCGAAAGAATCCGCACTCTGTCCTGACTTTCATTTTTGCGGTTTTCATTTCCGCATTTTAAGAAAGTCCGTTATGTGTGTAGTTGTATTGGGTTTTTGTTAGATTCGTTTCGACGTCTGGGAAAACAAGTTCGAGAAAGCATTTGAGGGTTTTGGATGTGAGTTGTCCCTGTGTCGGTTTGAAACGCGGTACGTGTGGTCGCCTTGGATAAGAGAGTTTTTGATGTGAGTGATGTTTCTCTGACGTCATGAAAGTAGCGGTGCAAAAAAGACGCTATCGTTTCGAAGAGATGGAACAAAGGGAGCATTCAAGATGGATCTATTCATGGTCCGGTCTAAATTTTATAAAATTCTAAATTCCAAGATACAAATTTAAATTATAATCCATCTCCATTGGCCATGATTTTAAGAGGACCAAAATCATCTGATATTCTGTAAGTAAAATTTAGCAATTTTAAGAAAATATTTATTTGGAAAATACTTGGTTTTTAGCTATACGCCATACTGGCCTAAATTTTAATTAGAAGTGTAAATGGCATTTATTATTGGATTCAACATAAATAAAAATAATACTGTTAGTAAATCGCCAAGTGGAAATGATATTAAGTTGAAAGTGATAATGTTATGATTTACCTTCAAGTGCTGAAAATATGTTTCTGTTGAATTTATGTAATATCGAAATGTGAATATGATTTAACATATTAAAGTAAATAATTTTAACATAAAAAATTTGGTAATTATTCTGAGTATATGTCTCCATTGCCATATTTTATTATTCCAGCCATTTGTGGGTTCTGGCGCCCATTACCAGGGAAGGCGAACCACTGGGTTATATGAACCACTATTACGGATACTTTAAGTTATATAATCAGTATAATAAACTATTACATATAGATTCGTCCAGTCTTTACAATTGCTTCCGATATTCCAAGTTTGATATCTGCAAATCGAAAACTGCTTTACAAATTCTTGTTTTACAAATTGGTAACATTCTGCAGTTACAAGTTGGTATCTTTCTGACTTTACACATTCTAAATTTACAAAATTCTTACGTTACAGCTAACCCTGAATTGAAAAAGGGATTCTGAGATAAAATTTTCCAGATTCAAACCATTTTGAGAAGTAATATTTTGGGAAGAGGTTTTCTTGACTTATATTGACACATCTTGAATTATATTAACGCGTCTTGACTTATATTGGCACGTTGAACTTGGAGCATTTAGGAATTAGACATACCATTATGCGGAATATTTTATTATTTTACATTGTTACCATCAAATAAATATACCATTACTTTGTTGTTAAAAATAATTGTTCTTAGATATAAAAATTAAAACTAATAGTATAATTTCTTTAATTTAGTGTTGCTCATTCGATATTAAATTTCCTCATTTAATCTTTTTGACAGAAATTTCTTATGTCATATTTATGTAAATGTACAGTAGTAATCTCAGTAGCGAGATAAGGATGTATATTTTTAAAATGTGCAATATTTTTATTAAAATAAATATGTTGAAGTGAAATGGACAGAACATAGTATAACGTAAAAATATCCAGCCGAAATTGAATTCAAGTCCAAAATAATTTGCAAAGGTGGAGCGGAAATACCTAACTGTTATTGATTTTGTATGAGATGAATGAGAGAGAGAGAAAGAGTATAACTGGTGTTGGAGAAAAATACATTAAATGACACCAATAAAATACCCTTTTTAAGCAATAAGTACTCACAATATAATATTACGCTTTAATTCGTAATACAAACTATATTCAGTAACCAAAGTATGTCCGTATCAAACAGTATTCACATTCAAACTATTATCCGTAAAACTATATTACATTTCATTAAAATATATATATATATATATATATAATTTTATTTCAAATGGCACATTTGGCGTTCTCTCTGAATATAATTTATTTATTTAATTTATTTATTTATTTATTAAATCTGAAGAGCAGCACATGACTTTTCTCATATAATGTAATGAATTTACTACTTTTACAGTCAAAATATAATGTATAAGATTCACTGTACTGTGTTTTTATCGTTAAATTGTACATTTGAGGATTTTCCGGATGATAACATATAAAAATATTTCAAAATATCCAATAAACTTATATTTCGCGCAACTCTAAATAAACAATTATCTCTTATTGAAGATGCTATCAATATCAATATGGTCCATATATTAAATTTTTTTAAAAATTAATTCATTAATTAGGCGTCATTTGCATTAATTTATCTTCATTTTTAAAATTCTGACGATATTTTAAACAATCTGGTGCGAAATATCTTCAAATTGGCGATACTATGTTAAACTATTCGCCAAGTTCGCCAAGTGCATCACCAAATGTTACAAACAAACGGAGAAAAGAGCATTTCTTATACTATATTAGAAGGCATCCCCATCATATGACGGAAATCAGAATTTGCGAAAAATTACTTCTCTTATGGCTTCATTTTCATCAATTTGATGACATTTTTGTCACTTTGACAACATTTAAAATTGTTGCCAAGTTGACGTCGTCCCGCTAAATTTCTCGCCAAACGTTATGGACAGACAAACGGAGAAATGCGTTATTCTTAGAGTATCTTGTATTCTTTCTAAGATATCGCACTTATATCAATT
This sequence comes from Amaurobius ferox, assembly GCA_951213105.1. NCBI lineage: Eukaryota > Metazoa > Arthropoda > Arachnida > Araneae > Amaurobiidae > Amaurobius > Amaurobius ferox. The sequence continues at coordinate 120,974,465 of OX578148.1, forward strand.
AGTCGTTATTTTCATAGATTTTGCGTCATTTTCATCAATTTGGTGACACTTTCGTTAATTTGACAACATTTAAAAATGTCGCCAAGTTGGCGATATTTCGTGAAATTCGCCGCCAAAATCTTTCCAAGATTTATGGACAGATAAAAAAGTTTTTCAGTTATTCTTATAGAAGGTAAATGACTATTGGCTTCCGAAAACAAAAGTATTCCTAAACTATATTTTCTCATGAATAGAACGAGCTAGATATGATTTTTTGATACATTATTTGAAAATTGTGCAATATCTCGAGAACGGTTCATGCTAGCGTTCTAAAGTTTATGGCAATCGTTCTCTAATGAGAAAAATTACATAAGAAATTACTGAGTAACTTTATTAAATAATTTGATTGTTTGGTGATTTATTCAAAATTTCACTCGAAAATCTAGTTGGTTCTAAACATTATATTAAGTATTAAAACAATGGGCTTCCGGTATTCACAGAGTGTAATTTTTGCACAAATTTTGTTTGAAACGCTCCATTCGTTTGTGATATTACGTCTTCGTTCTCTCTGTCTTTCTCTCTCACTCACTCACTCACTCTCTCTCTATCTCTCTCTCTCTCTCTCTCTCTCTCACACACACACACACACACACTTTTCGACCCCGTCACAATACTTTCTTTATACATTATACTATGTATAAGGAAAGAAATAACTTCAATTTTACATTCTCCCTACATTTACAGAAGTACCTACATTTATACATTATTTGAAAATGATGATTGTTCAAGAATATTGTAAAAACATAATCAGTGGAAATAGAAAAATTTATTTTGAAACTACAAATCAAATCATAGGCAATGAAAGAAATAAAATATATGAAGGTTTTTACGAAATATTTAAGATAGCTTTCTTTTTATTTTATTGAGCTGTATTATATAAGCCGGCTTTTCTGCTAGTTTAGTTCTAAATACATTATTCGATAATATTCTTTTACATAAATCTAAGACATTTTTTGTGTAGTTGCCTCTGGTAACGAAAAGGGTTCTATAAGTTAAAGGGTAACGTTAAATATTGTAAGTTTATGACTATTACTTAAAATATATATTACATAGATGGAGTTTTAATCTCGAAAGTGCATACTGTAAGGAAAATCTAGCAATTATTTATTAAAACAGGAGTATATAGTGTTTGGCATATCTGGGTGCAATTCATATACTTTGGATTTTACCTCCATATATTGTTAATGGATTAAGATGAGGTGCAGAACAAAATTGCCGAACACAAAATGGAGTCTGGTGCTGAGGAAAACTAGAGCAAAGTAAATAAGCTGAAATACCACAATAACAGCATACATCTATTTAGAGAATAGGTTGGATCTCCGTCGCCAGTGCAAGAGAGTCAATGAATGGAAAATGATAGAAGCAGGGGGATTATTTGCTCTGTAAAATTTTTCCCACTTCCTTCTTTCTATTCTTTTGAGGTTCTTATATGTCGTATTAACTTATTTTTGTCTTACTCGGTCTTATCCGTTTTGGTCAAGACAAGATTTGTCTTGTCGGGATTTTCCTGTTGTGTTTTAGCGCACGAAAATCTTGTATGTTACTTCTCGTTTCTAATTGGCTGGACTTTTTCTTCATGCTGCTATCTGATTGGCTTTTTCTGACTCCAGGTATTGGATATATAATCCCCTCTGCTTCTTTATTGACTCTGCCACGCACACACTCACAACAGAAATCAAGAGAGCAATTGCCTCTGCCACAACACATCGTGAGTCTCCAAAAAAGCCCACACTTTCCCACCATGTCAAACAATTAGTCAGGCAAAGAAATAGAATACGTAAGACATGGCAGGCTAACAGAGATCCCGCCCTTAAAAGGGAGCTTAATAGACTCACGTGCCAAGTCAGGGAAAATATTGTCGCTGAAAAGCAGCAACAGTATAAATAACTAATCGAATCCCTTAGCCCAGAAGACGTATCGCTCTGGCAATTTGCAAAAAGACTCAGGAAACCTCAAATTAAGCTCCCGCCACTAATAAATGGCACTAAAATCAAGTACTCAGATGAGGAAAAAGCCGAAGCGCTCGCAAGCCATTATGAAAAACAATTCCAACCAAACCACGATCTAATGTGTCAGGATACCCTAAGAATGGTTAGACAAACTTTAAATAACTTTAGGAATTCCCCAGTAACGGCTGAGATTAACCCAGCCACTCCGCAGGAGATAGTAGAAATTATCAAAAACCGTAAAAGCCCAGGGCACGACAAAATCAGAAATATTGCGGTTAAAACCTACCCCTAAACGTAATATGTTACTTGACTATCTTAATAAATAAAATATTAAAACTAAACTATTTCCCCAAAGAATGGAAGAAGCGATAATTATAACAATCCATAAACCAGGTGAGGATGCCACAATTCCAGCCAACTACAGACCAATTAGTTTGCTACCGACACTTAGTAAAATTACTGAGAAGATAATTCTTAAGAGATTGAACACGCACCTTAGTAAGAATGACATAATCATTCCGGAGCAGTTTGGATTTCGGCCAAAGCACTCCACCACTCATCAATTGCTGAGAGTGGTAGAGTACATATCTTCTGGTCTCAATAACAAGACACCCACAGCTGCGATTTTTCTGGACATACAAAAAGCCTTTGATAAAGTGTGGCACTGTGGACTAGCGTACAAATTGATCACTTTAAAAGTCCCTGACGCTCTTGTCAAGCTTTTAATCTCATACTTAAATAACAGACACTTTCAAGTCAGAGTAGGAGGTAACTTATCTACACCCAAACTCATTAAAAGTAGTGTACCGCAAGGTTCTATCCTGGGCCTGACACTCTTTAACATATACAGTATTGAGGCAATTACTTGAGAAATGTCATTTTTTTCGTTTTATCACACGTAAGCTTAGGAAGAAGCACTCCAAATTAGCTCAGAGTTCAAATTGCAGTTATTATCAAAGTAGCAGGTGTTCGTATGCACCTGGTAAGTAGCAGGTGTTCAAATTCCTCCGCCGGGTGGCAGGTGTTCCGCAGTGGTAGTTTCTCAGTTGTTGCGGGGCTCATTAGCGTCATGGATATCAGCGCGGAAACACGTGCTAAAGTGATTGCGCTTAGAGAACACACTTCTAAGACGTTCGAGGAAATAGGTAAAATATGTGGAGTGAGTACAGCAAGTGTCGGGAGGATCTGGAAGCGGTTTCAGGAAACAGGAAATGCTGGAACCAACCGCTCTGAAAGATACGGTCGAAAAAGATCAACTTCGACTCGTGACGACAAAACTTTACATCGAATGAGTGTTAAAAATCCTCGATTAACCAGTTTTGACCTGTCTAAGTCCATGGTGGCAGCTGGTGTTGATATTGCACCTTCAACAGTGCGATACAGGCTGTTAGAACGCGGACGGAGAGCACGTCGACCGTACAAGAAGCAGCTTCTGACGCTTCGCATGAAGAAAAAAAGGTTGGAATGGGCACGGAAATACAAAACATGGACTGAGAAGGACTGGGAGAAAGTTCTCTTTTCTGACGAAACACATTTTGTGGTTCAGGGATTTAGATCTATGTTCGTGAGAAGGAGCCAAGGAGAATCTCTCAATCAGCACCACACAATCAAGCACCCAAGCATCCGCCCAAAAAGATGTTTTGGGGTTGTTTCAGCGTTTTGGGGACAGAATCTCTTGTTCCCGTAGAGGGAATGATGAACAGTGCCAGTTACGAAGTCATATTGACCCGAAAAGTGCTTCCAATCATGGCTAAACTGTGGCCGAACGGAGATTGCGTTTTCCAACAAGACAGCGCGCCATGTCACACTTCGAAGCGAATCAAAAATTTCTGCTCAATAAAAATATTACCGTACTGGATTGGCCCGGGAATTCTCCAGACTTGAATCCCATAGAAAATTTGTGGGCTATTGTCAAAAAACGGCTTCACAAATTTTACTGTACGACGATGGACAAGCTAATTTCGGCCGTTATTGACATATGGTTCAGAGACGTTGAATTTAAAACTACATGTGCTAGTCTAGTACATTCCATGCCGAAACGTGTCTGGGATGTTATAAAGTCTCAGGGAGGTCATATCACTTATTAGTTTTAAATGTATCCATAGAAAACTTGAATAAAACTGAATTTTATAAAAAAAAACTGCATTTCTCAATTAATTGCCACAATACTGTACCTGAACGACATCCCCAGGACTCCAAACACAGAGCTGGCACTCTATGCAGACGATAGTGCGATACTTGCAAAACACCCCTATATCTCAGTAATGCACAGACAACTACAACAACATTTAGACATACTCCAAACCTGGCTGGAAAAATGGCGAATAAAATCAAACCTCAATAAATGTCATTGGATTTATTTCTCGAGGAAACATAAACCTCCGCCGCCACTGTACATAAACAACCATGCACTAGGTGCGGAAAAATCAACCAAATACCTAGGTGTAACGATAGACTCCCACCTAACCTGGAAATTGCACGTAACAGATATCATCGAAAAAGCGCATATGGCCATCGGAGCCCTATACCCAATGCTAGGAAACGGAAATCTTAGTTATCAAAATAAGCTATTAATCTACAAATCGGTCATCCGCCCGGGAATGCTGTATGCAGCACCCGTATGGGGATATGCCTGTAAAACTACCATAGACTCCTTAGAGATAAGACAAAATAAAATCCTTAGGTGTATCAGGAAAGCCCCTAGATATTTAAGAAACTTGGTGATTAGAAAGACTTCAAAATAAAAACCGTGAGAGCCCAAATTAGAAAGCTAGCTCTTAAATTCTACAATAATTTGCCATCTGTTCCAAATGAACTATTATTCAATCTGCATGACTATGATCATCGCAAGGCCAAATCTCGTAAGAGACCCCGCGCTGTTCTAAACATCGATAATCGGAATTTAAAAAATCCCACCTCAACCATCTGATATTAAATAAAACTCGCGACTAATGTTTTATAAAAAAAAATGTTCTAAACTCTAAGCTGCCAAAATGCTAGATAACCCTTAGATCTGCATAACCCCCCCAAACTGTTTAAACTCTAAATGTGCAACAAACTGCTACACTAGGAGCTAGGACAAATAATAAAATGTAGTAAATAAAAACCTCGAACCTCCTAATTAGGGTAACAGAATTAATGTCACAGTTTGACGATAAGAATCACATATTGAAACTAGAGATTAAAGGCGCTTCGCGCCTGGTGCTCTGTCCTGTACGACACTTTAAACGTCTTTCGCACCCATTCTTCTTTTGGGTTGTGGGTTGGTTGGGTTTCTTGCACTGGCGAAAGGATCATCGAAAGACCTGCATGCTGCATTATTGTGCCATTTGCCCTTATTTACGTTGTTCAAGTTGTCCTCATCCTTCACACAAAGTGTATTTTACTCGCCTGGTTAATTGCGGGTGTCTCATTTATATTTCAGATGGAGTTTTATGTAATGGAATTCAAGATATTCTTTAAATGGATATATGTAGCACATCGGAATATTATCCAGGAGGTAATGTTTATACTCTATTTTCTATCTAATTGCTTTTCAGGTCATAATTAAGTATGGTCTAAAATGCATTTAGGCCTATTATCTACATTCTATGTAATCGGTATCATAACATTTATTTCATTATAGTTCTGAATGTACCAGTAAATTTCAGAAATACAATATGGTGCTTAAATTTTATCTGAACAGTTTTGAACACTTGATTCTAATAACATATTAAAACATTTAATAAAATCAGTATTCTTATACATTTTTACATTCCCTGCAATACATGGTAATGTGTAGGGAAAGTATTGGAATCATGCCGAAATTCACAACTCGAGTTTTCGACGGATCTATACGTTTCGACACCTTTAGAATACGAAAAATCAATTTTTTGCTTGACGCCTGTGTGTGTGTCTGACTGCCTTTCTGCCTGTCTGTGTGTCTGTGCAATGTATGTTGCTGATTAGTTTTGGGTAAAATTCGGAAAAAAGAACCCGCCTTTTTTTGCGAAATGGCCTGCAAAAATCTCATGTATTCACTCTAACTGAAATACTGATTGACCAAATTTCACAAAAATTGGTAGATAAATCACTTGTTGGATACTCTGGTGCTAATTAGATTTTGGTACGATTCGGAGAAGAACAACCTGTCCTTTTTTACGAAATGGCCCGCAAAAAACGCCAATATCTAAAAAAAGACTACGTATGTTCAAATGTATCAATTAAATGCTTGTTTTATACGCAATTTTTGACGAGGGAAAGAATAAGAACAACTCTATTATTATAGGAATATCCGTTCTCGAGATATTTGAGATTTTTTGCATTTTTGTTATGCCGCCTCTGGAAAAATGTCCAATTACCAAATAAAAGCAGAAATTGAATTAAAAATGAAAATTTTGTGTTATTTTGTACTATTAATCTCAATTTAATGAGTTCTTAAAAATATAGAAAGAGTGAATTCGCGTCTGCGCGGAAAGTCATGTGCTGCCCACACCAGATATTTATATATCGTTTTAAGAAATTTGAAATATTAATCGACTCACTTAAAGTTGCGTGTGAAACAGAAAACGTATGATCATTTAAATTTCCGACATTTCATCAGTTATGAACATTTTTCTCTGAATACAATATTTGTTGATGAATAGTATCTATTAAGTCTATTTCGTTCTTGTAAAATTTTAAACTATCCCTTGATACCTAACTCATTTAAAAGAGCGGATAATTTCCTCTCCTTATGAATATTTTCTGTTAAAGTAAAGAATCAGCGTTACCACTTACGATCTGAATCTGCAGATAATTGAAGTTTTTGGCAAATTTTTAAAGCAGTCATTATGCACTCGGATATGCAAATTATTCTTCCGCGTGAAAGATGAAATGGGATATTTGATATTCGCATAATTGGGAAAAGTTATGGTCTTTCTGCAATTAGTCAAGAGGCGAAATAATGAATGACTCTGCTTAATATGAATCGGAAATGACATTTCGAGAATAGTGTAAAATTTCATTCCCAAGTTTTACTATATCTGAAATGATTTAAATGGTATTTGTTGCACTTAGTTTTGGGGTAATTACCATTAATAAAACTTTTCTGCAATGATACTTTTGACAAATTTGCATTATAAAGAGCGTTGACTGTTGGTTTTAAATGGCAAGTTGGAATTTTGTTACATCAGAACAAACTATTAAGAATAATTATCTAATATCATCGCAAAATTTACTCATGCCCAAATTATTCATACTGAAATATTACAAAGGTTTTATTGTGATTTTGAATTTGCTAAAAAAATATATTACTAGTTAGTATAGTAAATTTAGTTACAGTTAATAACTCTCCCGGCGGTCCAAATTGCTGCTCATGTCCTAGGACGAGTTTGACGGTCTGGACTTTCGACGTTCGGCAGTTAATAACTCGGCATTGTATTGTGTGAATCACAGAACCCGTCTATTTGTTCTGTACTTAATAGGAATCTCCATACTATCGCCTGAAATAATTAGTTATTATCATATACAATAAAAGTATAAACAAATCCATTTACATTATTTGCTTTTTAACACTTGACAACATAGTTGAAAAATGTTTATGACTTTGTTCATTCTGTCTGTCTGTCTGTCTGTCTGTCTGTCCGTTAGCACGATAACTGCCGTAAAAATAACTTTATCAAAATGAAATTTTAGTACGTTTTTCAGACGGTCTGTGGGACCTATGGGAATATAAATGAATAATATCACTCAATTAGATTTGATTGAACCCGAGTTGAAAAAATGAAATACAATGAACCCTATGGGACCTAATTTTTCAAACATTTTTTAAGCGAAGTTAAAATTCCCAAATTGCTTCGAAACTTTTAGAAAATATTCACATTATCCCATAAAATATATGAAAAAAATTCAGTAAAATATGTTAGGCAGTTTTTTAAATAAAAATTATTTAATATAGGAAGAAAGACAAATTCAATTAAATTCTGACTCTTGCAATATCCTCCAGAAAGAAAAAAAGAGATTTTCATTATATAATATATTTTCCCACGTGTTTAATTATTTTATGTATAAGAGAGGTTTTACATTTTAAAATAATTATGATAGATAACAATTTTTCAAATTTTTAAATAAAATAAATTATTATAGTATTGTGATGAAGGAAACGCTTCTTTCATATATAGGCTATTTATATTTCGATGACGTCATTTGAATAAAGTTCATTTGTTTTCGATGAAGTTTTTAAATATAATAAATTATTGTAGTATTATGATAATTTTAAAAATATTACCGAGGAATGTAACGCATTTTAGAGATGTTTAAACCAGGCAATTTATATTTCAATGCGGTCATTTGAATGAGGTTCATTTTTTTCGATGAAGTTTTCAGATATAATAAATTAATGTAGTATTGTGATAATTTTAAAAATATTAACGAGGAATGTATTGCTTTTAAGAGATGTTTATATAAAATTGCATCGAAGTTGGAAACTATTTCACAATCAATGCTTTATGCATAGTTGATATTGCTTGTTAAATATTAATATATATCAAATTCATTTTTACAATAATATTCCAGTATTTATCAATGTTTCTACCATTGAAACAGGAATTAATTAAGTTAGCAATACACCTTAGAGATTTCTATAATCTTTAAAATTAACAAAACTACATAAGGATCCATAGATATTTTAAAAATCTGCGGGAAGTATGTGATGATTGTTTATAAATGATGCTTCTGGCATGAACTTACTGAATTTAGAACATTCAAACTGAGTAGAGAAGAAGAATAAACCATGACGACCGTCAGATAGGAGATATGTCGTTGCAATATCAGACATCACACGTGACTTTATTCCAAAATTTATTGCCGGCAATAAAGCCCCAAACTCCGGACTTTACCTCAGCCAAACTTTAAGTGAATAGAGTGGAACTGAAAACATTCAATTAGCGGCCAATGCTTGAGGCTAAACAACAGGTTCATGAATTGTCGGACCAATCTACAGTGAGGAATCACAGATGAATCTTACCAGAAAAATAAAACGTAACTTTGTAACAAAATCTTCTTCACTTATTGGATACTTATTTTATGATGTGAACATGAAATATGCGCTTAGGTCCAAATGAGGATAAAAAAGAAATGTATGATGCCAAATGATGAGATAAATGCTTCCACACATAGTGACGTTCCCTTAATGAAATGCAAACTCAACAAACTCATCTGGATAAAGTATGGTGATCGTTTTCATTTATTTCTCCCTATATTCTAATAGTCGCATTTGCCCCTGCCCTTCCCTTCTGGACAAACAGAAGGTTTTTTGAGAACGTTAATGTCTGTAAACACGATTAGAAGAACTAAGAATAATGATTTTGCGTAGCAATTGTACATATAATGTTATAAATAGTTCAAATTATCTTGTAAATAAATTAATTAATTTAACATATTATAATATAATGTCATGTGAGTGTTGAAGTTCTCCGGCTCTTGTATTTTAAATGATTGTATTTAAGATCATGTTTTCTACCTATTTTCACTTTGCCAATGATGGAGGCATAATATGGCCCGAAAAAGCTATGGTTGTGAATTTTTGTGTATGTAGTGGATGGAGATTTTAATTAAATGCTTTTAATAATAGTCAATTTTTGGTTGTCTTCGTATATTTTTTAAAATAAAGAAGTTAAAGTTCAGAGGAGTTAATGTCGGACGTAGTATCTCAGTTAAAGAGAAAAGCACCCGTATTTTTATCCAATCACGCTCAGCAATGAACTCGGGCTGTAAAATATTAATACGTCTTACCTAAATTCCCCCAAAATTGATTCTGTTTTAGAGCAGTAATTGTCGGAAAGAAGATGCAGATAGACAACAGCAAATTGCGTATAGTACTCGTAGTTAAAAGTACACACTTTATTCATTTCAAAGAATTTTAACTGTAAAAAAGGTTATATTTATATGTATTTAAAGTTAAAATATTCCTTATAATCTTGTTTTCCAACATGTATTTTCATTATAATAAATAATATATAAATTGTTCATCTTGATAAATTAGGTGAACGACGTAGAAATTTAACATTTTATTTTAATCTTGAGTATGATATAGCTTAAGGTACATGTAACCGATAAACACAAACTGTTGAATAGCAGAACACCATTTACTTACACCATGGGTCATAAAACATTCTTTTTAAGGAGTCATAAAATAAAGTTATCTTTCTACTTTACCGCATTAAACTTTGACGTTGTTTCGTTTATTAAATATTTAAAACATTCTTGTCTCTTACCAAATTAAAAGTTTTCTATCCGTATTCAAAAATGTGTATCAGAATTTATTCAATGCGTTAAATATTTCGAAAGTATCGCATTGGATTTGACAAAACTGTTATATTTGATAAATAAATATTCCTAAAAATAATCTAAGTTAAGAATTGCATAGTATACCCACGACGAAATTAAAATAAATTTATTTTTTCAAAAACAAGTATATGCAATGATATTAAAAAAATATTTTGCATATGTATAATATTACAGAATAAAATCTTGGAATACAGAAACTCATATGGAATATTAATGCAATTTAATAGGAGTTTAATTTAATTCTTCGAAAATTCGTAAGTTATAGAATTATGTAATCTAATCGTGTAAACATGACATAAAATCATCGAATAGCTATTCTCATATATATGTTATCATTTTATGTGTTTTATAACGTGAACTGATAAGATGAACGAGTCACAAAATTATCAGGACACTAACCATAAAAAGAGATCTTATGGATAAGCTATCGACGTTCGCAGTAATAAATCATTTAACAATGCGCAGATGTTTATTGGATCCGAAATAGAACATGACGGTTTCACGATTATAATCTTTTAGGGTAAAAAACCCCACAACTTTATTATTTACCATTTGGGGCATTTGTCCTTTTATATTACATAAATTAATTTCATAAATATGTATACATACAGAAAAATAACTCTCTCGGGGAAAATTTGTTTTTGAATTTTGTGATCAGTAGTAATAAATCATATTTTTTTCGTTAGTTGTTTGTATCTTTAAGATAAATCATTCTCTAAATTAAGTACTAGTTTGAAGGTAAAATATTATTTGTACATAAGGCATGTTTTATACTGTAGATCGATAAAGTATGGAAAGGTATAGGGATAAACCAAATTATGTCATTATTAAGAACCTATGCCCCAGTAAAGATTTGAAATAAAGTACAGTGTCTGACAAGACATACTTCTTTGTTTATGCCTGTTAGAAGATAATCTTTGCATGTGTATTTAATGTGAACACTGAATTATCTTTTTTTAGATTTTAGATCAAAATTTAGCTTCCTATATGTCGTCATCTCAGTATTTTATAAATTCTCAATTTTATTGAATGTAAATGTATTTTTATACTGTATATGTATAATATGTTCTGATTTAAGTGTTTTTCTGTGTGCGAGAGAAAATGCATGATGCCTGATCTTTCATTTTGCTGCATGACTTCCGCATTTTTAGAAGACCGTTAATTCATGTAGTAGTAGCAGTTTTGCTGTTTGGCTCTTTTTTCGGCGTGTGAGAACGTGAAGTTTTGGAAAGTTTGAGGCTCGTGGTGTGGTCCTGCCCCCAGCGGTTAATAAGTGGTACTTATTGCCACCTTTGAGAGCGTAATTTTTGAAGGGCATGATATTTTTGCTGACGTCACGATGGTAGCGGCGTTTATGAGAGACCTCAATCTTTCGGGGCAGATGGAATAATGGAAGCTTTCGAAATGGACCAACGGGCGATCCGATCCAAATTTTATAAAAATTATAAATTCAAAGATCAAAATTGTTTTAATATGTTCTGACGCACCTCTGACTATAATTTTATGAAGACCAAAATCACCTAGCACGAGTATTATTGTAAGTAAAGTATATATGTTTTCGAGAAATGTATAAAATAGGAACTTGGCCATAATGCCTTAAGCTGACACCAGCCAAACAAGAAAATGAAGTTCGTCGGAAACTTCTTAAGATGATGGTTATCAATATTATTGAGAAACGTGAATTAAAAATTATTCTGAATATTTAAAAGAGGTGAATAAAGTTTTGAAATAATGACTGGTACGTCAGAGTGTTAAAACATAGCAAATTTGATTCTTTATGAAATAATTAAGACATAGAATATTATACATCATTTTCTTGTAATGGAGAAGATTGAAAAGATTTGTTATAATTATTGTGGAATAATGAAGAAAAACAGCTTGTGTAAAACTTGTATAACCTGAATATGATGGAGAATAAGATGGAATTATATATTTTATAGTATGTAATTATTTCGGAAGTAGTTGTTGTGGTTTAAGTATCAAATTAATATCATACAATTTTAATTAAAAAATCTAAATCCATTTCTGAAGAATTTCTGTTAGACACATTGTGTACATGTCTCCTTTCTGGCCATATTTTTATATTTCAGCCATTGATGGGTCCTTACGCCCATCACCAGAGAAGAAGATTCTAGGTTTTGTTTGTTTGCATTTGTACTAGCACCTTATATTAATTTAATATATTATTCTGATTATATTTAGATTGCGAGTCGACCGCCTGTTTCAAATGCTCAATTTGATAAAATTTGGCACTCTTGAGTCATTTACAAAATATTTAAGTCAGTTTTCATGTAGATATATGTTTGCACGATTTATATGTGGATATCAGTATTCAGTTTTATATTTTGGCACCGCATTCACAAATTGGTACCGTCTCCACAATGTACGACCTACTTCTGCTTTGTAATACATGATATAATCTTATTTGTCTCAATTTTGCGAATTCAAAATATTACCTAAATATTGTACCACTGAAGAAAATTGAATTTTGGTAATTTTAAAAGCTCATTGAACAACTGAATCTAACCAGGAAAATTAAATATATCGGAAGTGAATGAAATTTCATTGTAAATTCGTGTTTTTTCAGAGATTCAAGCTGACGATTTTTAGCTGCCAAGACAAAATTATATCCATTGTATTCCAGAGATGATAATTTTCTATCAAATTATTCTACAGTCTGTCGACGATAGCAAGAGATTTAATCCATTAGAATTACGAATGTCCAAATGTAGCCATAATGTCGAAAGGAATGTCTATAATAAAATATTTTTTAAGAAACTGGATAATAGTGAAAACCTTAAAATTGTATAACCTAGACTACTTTTCAAAACAGATTTAACTAATTATTGAATATGTGTTCTGTAATTTCAGTCTCTATGTTTAAAGCTATTTCTGTCTGTGCTTTTGGACAGGGAACAGACGTTTTAATCATGGAAGGCATTTCATGAGTGAATTTATACTAGAACATATACACATACTTTTACAATGTTTAGATTGCTTTCTCATTTACTTTTCGTTCCATCTTTGTATTTTTTCGAATCTTAATAGCCAATCTCTTAGCAAATATTTATCAATATATGCTACAGAAAATATTACTAAAAAGTAATATTTTCTGGAGCAAAAATTGATAAATATTTGTTATTTTTCTCTATCATGGCGAAATATTGTTTTATGCTTCCAAAAGCAACTGATGCGCCTGTAATTACGTTCGTTACTGCTTCATAGAATCACTAAAATAATGCTGATTATTTCACTATATGCCTGAAATTAACATGGTTATTGGTAGTTTTTTTTATCATCAAAGCCGGGTTGTTATCTTGGTGCACGTGAGCATTTCTTTGTTGACAGAGCTTTTCCTGCATTGGTTATAGAGAATATACTGCATCAATTACTCTCTTGAAAATAATTATTTTTGAATCGTCTGATGCATGTAATCCACTGTTTTTAATTATTATTATGGAAGTCTTAATTTTTAGACTTTTAGACTATAATCGAATAACATTCAAGTTATTTTACAAAAATCGTTTCATTATGTGCAATTGGAGATAATTTCCTATTTATGACTGGAACGAACATCTATTTGTTACAACCGTTTATAAAGAATGACTTCATATAACAAAATACAAAATCGTTGCAAGAAAATCTTCGCGTGTTGTTTTACTTCGAATTTAACTTCTCTCTCCGTCTCAATACTTGGCATTTAAGAATGCAGCATTATCGTGTTAGCCTATATGACGTCATACCGCATTACATCAATTGAATTACATTTGAGTGTTCAACTAATCATACTGAATCAGAAAGATAATCCATTTTAATGAATGCATTATCCTTCTCCATGGCTTTTGTTTCAATACAGTTAAGTAAATACTAGACATTACGAATACATTAATAGGTACATCCGGCACTTAAATCATTTCAGTTTAGATTCAGAAAATGCCAGTTCAACAGATTATCCCTAGGAGAAAATTGTCAACATTATTACAAACAATCGAAAAATATTTTAATTCCCCAGTGGTGCTTTCGGATTAGGCTTAGCAAAAGCCAATGTTTAATGAAAGCAACAAAATGCTTTGAACATGCTGATGGAATTTTCTTTGAAGTTAAAATCTTGCACATATTTCATGTTTGTACAGCAGATGATTTTCTGAATGCAATCTTCAAGACTATTAATCTATATATTTAAGACACACGCCGTGTCTTTGTCACTCAATTTTTGAGAATTATTTGAATCAATTATTAAATTAATTCTACTTGAAAGCTTATACTTTCTAAATGAACAGAGTGTAAATAATATTACCCGAAACCCTTTGATTTTTAAATGGGGTATTAAAAAAATTCACTAAATTATTTTATTCTTATGTAAATCATCCTCGATCTGTGGCATGGTTGATACACCGTGCCACACTATTGAACAGAAGGTCTCCGTGTCGAAGTTCGCTTTACTTAGTTTTATATTTTTATGAATTAAAATTATATTGGGAAAGGATTTTACATTTTGCTTATCTACCATCTAGATTTAAAACATAAACCTCCTTTTCATTCAAGTTCTGAGGATCTTTCGAACCAATTTTATGTGTTATCTTTAACAGGTGATATATTCTGAATGAGAAAATGTCGGTAAAATTAACTTTGTCCAGGTATACGAGCCTGTCGTACCTTTTCAAGGCGCGATATGCTATTTATTACATGTTATTAATTTCAACTGGCTGAACTTCCTTTTCAAAGAGTAATTTGGAATACGATCGTAAAAAGAAGAATGCTGCTCACCATTGCAATTGAAATACTTTGGGCCTTTTGAGTAACGCTGAACACCAGGAGATTATAACTTCAATTTATTTCAATTCGTACTTTCGATTGGATCAGGTGTGCTATTATGCCTATCACATTGCTTTACAAAAGAGTAGTCCGCTATGCAAATTCTGAAATAGCACACTCATCCATAGATTTTATTGGGTGAAAGTTACCGTTTTCATCGATGGGGATATGCGAATATCACATGATACAGCTAATAGTTATGTGCTTCTCGCACAATATGACAATTAAGCCTGGTGTAAAATGATGTGTTTGCGCATAAGGGTTTCAATGTTCAAACAACATTTTTTAGAAATATTATTAGGTTTGATTTTGGATTAGGTTAATTTTGTCATGACACAAAGAATGCATTTGAAATATTATCAACGCGTGTTTGCTGTTGGGAGGCTTGAGCCAGGACAGTTCATTTATGAAGTAGCTATTTATTTGTTAGGACAATTCTGTCACATATCGTTTATGGAAACAATTCCAAAAGGTGGGATAGTTAACCCAAATAAAAGTCCAGGTTGTGCTAGGACTACCTGAATATCCTCTGATGACTAGGACTTCGCACGAATCGGTAAACGCAATTACCGATTGACCGCAGCAGCTTTCCGAACAATGACTAGCAGTAGGAGAGTCTATATCCGTCAGTACTGTGAGTCGAAGACTATATGTCAAAGGGTTCTGTGCCCAGGTGCCACAAGTTGATGTCTCTTTGAGTACCAAGGTCAGAAGGGAACTATTAAAGTACACGACTTGAACAGAAGCGTAATGGTCTAACGTTATCTTCATAGATGAGTCATCATTTGCCTTAGTTTCAGACAATAAGTGTATAAGGGTGTGAAGAGGATGAGGGAGAATATTGATGAATACTAAGCGTTTTGTTGTGGTAATATTACAGTAGTATGAACAGCATTTAGTTTGGGTTATCGTATCTACCTGTACACATTCATAGGGGGTAGCGAGACAATGAACATGGATAGACATCAAGTACTTAAGTACTTCGTTAATATCTAAGCTGCAGCAGTGGATCCAGATTTTCTTTGATGGACTTTAACGCTTACCTATATAAATCAGTGCTGGTGGACAAGTACCTTGAGAGCAAAGGTATGGATCGTATGCAGTAACCAGGGTATTCCCCGAACCTAAATTCCATCCAAAATTTTTGGGATATCTTTGGAAGAGCTGCATTTCCCGTTTACCCCCCTCCTGCAGGATTAACAGTTATTGGCTTCTACTGTGGCGCTTTATCTGTTTGAAGAGATGCAATGTTAATACAAACAGTGTGTCGAAGTCAGATGAGGACACATTCTATATTAAAGCTTGTCTGTATAGTTTGCAAATACATTTCCGAATATTTCAAGTACGAATTATCTCTCTAGAAGAATAAAAAAAATACTTAAAAACATTGTCTTCATTTTTGTTATTATGCTCTATATATTATTATTCAATATATATTATTCAATTGACTATTTTCTTGTGAAATTTGAAGCCAATCAAATAGGACATTTTGAGTTATATCAGATTTACTGCCACGTGTTTAACTTTTGAAATACGGTGGATTTCTTTCAAGAAGGGGTTTATTTTCCTAAACATCCAACGTTTTATTAGCTGCAACCAAAATATATGTAGTTTTATTTTTATATATTGAAAATTATTACTTTCCTTATATACATAATGTATAAGGAAAGTATTGTGACGGGGTCGAAAATTCGAATTCGAGTTATCGACGGGAGAGCACGTTTCAAGCATCCCTGATCACGAATCAAACATTTTTGAAGTGATGTCTGTGTGTGTGTGTGTGTGTGAAAGTATGTGTGTGTGTGTGTGTCAGTGAGTCTGTGGAGACGATAACTGACGAACGAATGGACCGATTCAAACCAAATTTGGTACAAAAATCACAATCCGTAAACACTGGAAGCCTATTGTTTTTATAGACAATCAAATGTTCAGAACCCCCCTAAATTTTCGAATGAAATTTTGAAAAAACCGTCAAAAAACCAAAACCACTAATTAAGTTACGCAAATAGACATTTCTTATGTAATTTTTCATTAGAAAACGATTGACATAAATTTCAGAATGCTAACATGAACCGTTCTCGAGATATTGCACATTTTTAAAAAAAATTATCAAGAAGTCATCTAAAATTAAAAAAAATATTTGCTATTGAGAAACATGTTCACTTTTCATATGTAATACGATGCGATAAATTGGATGACTTCATTCTCGTGGATCTAGCTCGTTCCATTCATGAAAAATGATACTTTGAGTAATACTTTTGTATTTGAACGCCAATAGTCATTTATCTGCTGTAAGAATAACTTATTTTTTCTTCCATAACGCTTGGCGATATTTTGGCGACAAATTTGGCGGAATGTCGCCAACTTGGCGACTTTTTAAAAAGTTGCCAAATTAACGAAAATCTCGCCAAATGGATAAAAACGACGCTAAATCAATGAAAATGACCACCAATTGTCGGAAATTCAATATCTTGGAAAGAATATTAGTATCTACTATAAGAAAAACTTATTTTTTTACTGTAAAATTAGTAAATTCATTGCATTATATAAGGAAAGTCATGTGTTGCCCACATCAGATTTTTTTTACTAGTGATGGACCAACGTCTATTTCTCCCGGGCATAACTGAATTAATTTTTAACAATTTCCAACATAAATGTACAGTGTATATTTACTACTTTACACCATAGCTATAAAGTGTTTATGTATTTGTTCATTCTGTATATCTGCGTATCTGTCAGTTTGCACGATAACTGCAGTAAAAGTGACTTTATCAAAACAACACTTTTATGAAACGGTCTGTGGGACATATGGGAATGTAAATGAATAATATTACCCGATTAATTACTGATTTGACATGGGTTAGAAAATGAAATACATCGAACCCTATGGGACCAAATCTTTCAAACATTTTAAGCGAAGTTAAAATTCATCAATTGCTTTGTTCATTTTAGAAAATATTGAAACTATTACATAAAATGTATCAAACTATGTTAAGCAGTGTTTTAAATAGAAATTGAAATAATAATTACACCCATTATATAAGCTCGGCCGTCCAAATAATTACCTTACACCTTTCTGGTAGGTCGGACATCTGGGTCTAAACAACACCCCATGATATAAGAAGAGCTGGTACTAATAATGCTCTGATTATACCATTATTAACAATGTAATTTTATCTTAAGTTTTAACACTGTTTTCCAATATTTTTAATATTATTTGGCAAGTTTCATCAATTTTAAAATTTCAGGGTTTTCAAGAGCAACATTCGTGTTAAATATAAATATTGATGTTATGCAAATATTTACTTTATTTTTAATTCGTATTTATAGAAATACTGATGATCAATTTACGATGTAAATAAATTAATACCATTTAGAAATGTCAAAACAATAAAATCCGAAATTTTCCATACAGTGTATTATAATTTGATTTACTTGCATTTTCAGAATATTTTCTGTCATTTTATTATGCGGACGAGAACTAATGCATACGATGCATTCCTGAATTTTCTATATATTGATATATATTCTTCAAATTCGATAACTTATAAAAGTAGTGCCGCTTAATGTTTTCTATAAGCTAGTCCTTACTTAAGTAACAGTGTCAATATCAAAGAAAAATCGAATTCATGTCAATTATCTTCATAAATGCAATGGTAAACATTTTAACGAGTGCTTGAAGCATAAATAAATAACGAGCATATAGTGCTCTAAATAGATTTGCAAAGTTCCAAATTACGCGCATTTGCTTATGTTAAGAAATAGCTTATACATAAGAGCACAGAGCCTTCTCTATTGCTTTTGTATTTAAATTTTTAAGGAAATGAAATTAAACAAGTTATTTTTCGAAACCCGACTTTATTAGAGTCTACAAATCTGTTGATGCAGCAAATTAAAATAAACATGTAACAATTCATGGATATATATTTATTCCCTCTCGAAATTTCTCTAACTCATGAAAATAATGTGTATTTTTCTGGTTAAAATTACTTATATGTTTTAAACGACTTGAAAAACTCTTTGGTATGATATCCAAACAACCTTCTTATGCATTAATATTCCATAGTGTTTAATTCTACTAGTATCAAAAGTATTGATATATCTTACGCATGATGCATTTTAAAAATATAGTATATTAAAGGTATCTATCCAATTTTAATCCAATTCATATCCAACAGGTAAAAAAACTTTAAACGTTAATCTTTGCAAATGACCAACTGCTGACGTCGATGGATATATTTGATCTATTTGTTATTATAAAGTATTTTCACACTATTAACATCCTCTCCTCACTGGGTTCCGGTCTAAATTGGGTGGCACTCCCCAGCTGTCCAAACAGTTACCTTACACCTTTCTGGCAGGTTGGACGGACTGGGTTTCAACAACAACAACACTATTAACATCCGCAATGTAGTTTAAATTATTCATTTTGCGCATGTACCATCATTGTTTTGGAATGTACACAATATGATCAAAAGTATCCGGACACTTTGGATGTTAGAATGATTTTCGAATGTCTAAATAAATACTTGGTAGCGTGTTCCGTAAATTTGGCGATGTGAAGAACATGCTTGAACGCAGACATTTCACTAAAGTTTCGGTGACTTGTATATTTAGGGAACCACCAAGATATTGAAAAAAGGAAAAAATATATTTGATCACCTTGTTTCATAAAAAACTGGAAATGATTTGTAACTTTCACAAAATATTTAACTAGCTTCGTTCAATGTGTATAAGCATTTTGTTAAGCAAGAACGTAAATTCATGAAGATCTAAACGTTTCTTAAAAAAAAGTTACATGTTTTTTTGCTTACAATATCCATAGGTTTTAATAAAATTTCACGAAACTTACGGAACATTTGTCAACGTTCAAGAAAAACATTATTCTTCAATTGAAAATTAAAGCAATGAATATACGATGAGGTATAAGCATTTGAAGAAACTAAGTTTTTACTGTAACACACTTTTACTGTAACACACTTTTACTGTAACACAGGCGCGTAACATAGCAATAGTTTAATTTCATGATTTTGTAGTGAATACTGTAGAACAACTTCTATACAAAATACACTGGAATATCGTGAAAATTCACAAGGATATCGACAATATAGTAATCAGTTGTTCTCGGACTCTCTGAAAGTACCTGGATAATAAGGGAATTTCCACAAATTGGCATTTTAAATCGTAAATCATAGGATAGTTAAACTGGAGTAAATACAATTAACTAATATGCTAAGTACATATGCACGATCTGAACAAAACTATTCGGACACATGTATGTTTTGCTTCTCTTTCAGATAAGTTACAAATTAGTATGAAGTGGGACCACCTTTTGCTGCAATGACGACTGCCACTCGATTCAGGGAGGCTATCTACTAGTTTCTGGAATGTTGCAGCAGGAATTGCACGTCATTCTTTTAAAAGAATACTAGTTAACTCTGCCGCCAATGTGGTGCGTTTTGGCCTAGCTCGCACTCGACTTTCCAATTCATCCCATCGGTGTTCTAAGAGATTGACGTCTGAAGTCGTGATTTCAAATTTGAAGCCACTGGCAAAATCCACCACGTACAGGGGTGTCCGGAGACTTTTGATCATTATTTGCATAAACTTGGACTAGTTCATTTTCTGAACAGGGGTGTCCGATGAATTTGTAAAATGTCAATTTGTGGAACCCCCCTTATCATCCAGGTACTTTCAGAGAATCAGAGAAAAACTGATCACTATATCGTCGATATATTTGTGAATTTTCACGATATTCCAGTGGATTTTTTTTAAAGAAGTAACCCTACAGTATTCACTACAATATCGTGAAATAAAACGATTGCTATGTTTCACGCCTGCGCAGTGAAAATTTAGTTTCTTCAAATGCTTATATCGCATCGTATATTCAAGGCTTTTATTTTTAATTGAAAGAAAATGTTTTCTTGGACGTTGACAAATGTTCTGTAAGTTTCGTGAAATTTGATTGAAACCTGTGGATATTGTAAGCAAAAAAACATGTAACATTTTTTTTTCTTTTTAAGAAACCTTTATATCTTCATAAATATACGCTTTTGTTTTATGAAAATGCTTATAAACATTCAGTAAAGCTAGTTAACTGTTTTTTTAAAGTTACAAATAATTTCCAGCTTTTTATGATACAGGGTGATCACATATATTTTTTCCTTTTTTCAATATCTTGGCGATCCCCTAAATACACAAGTCACCGAAATTTTGCTGGAAAGTGTGCGTTCAAGCATGTTCTTCACATCGCCAAAATTATAGAATACTTCGCCAAGTATTTGTTTAGAAATTCGAAAAATATTCTAACATCCAAAGTGCCCGGATACTTTTGCCCACGTAGTGTATTATTTTTTCCAACAGAAAATAATATTATGAAATTCTTAATGTTCTAGCAATTCGGGCTCTAATTATGAAAAGTACTAAAAATTATATCAATTTATAGATTTTTCCAGAATGTATCTGTACACATCGGCATGATGAGATCTTCTAATTGCGAAACAAATGATCTAGAAAACCAGTATTACGCGATGAGAGATATTAACGGTTTTTCAAAGAGAGCAATGTTATGGAAATATATCTCATCGCTTTTAACACCTTCTTTATTAATTTTAGGTACGCATACGAAAAATATCATAGCACTAACCCATTGAAAGAAAGTCAACCAGCCTTGAAAATGCAAAACGGAGTATCTTAAGATAAGGCTTTCCGTCTTCACAAGGTCAATATATACATAATTTTATTAACATGAATACGCTCTGGAGATTTCGAATTCAACGCCTTACAAAACTACATGCATACTCACATACAGACTTTCCGAAAGTGGGCGGAATGGGTTCAGGAGGACTTAAAACTTACTTATCTGCTAACTCCCGAATGCTAAAAATTTCGAGAGATTTTTCTCTATACAATAGTATCTTAAAATATAAATTAGAAATAATTTCTATGAAAACATGCCACTAATTCTTCTATTCATTGATGTAATAATGATTGAGTATTTAATTGGTTAACCAACCGTCGAAAACCCAAACCACTCTACTCACACTAGGGTACGAGCATCAGTTTGAGTGGTCGGGGTGGATTAATCGGTTGCTAAGGTCTGCATCTTGTGAAGCGAAAATTTAATAGATATGTGGCTAAACATATATAATTGCATGTGTCTAAAAAAAGAAGATGCAGAATACTTGTATTTCGCGCTTAGTTTTATATAAAATATGGGGTAGAAAATATTGTTAAATTTTGGAGAGTTTTGTGATCATTTTAATTAAATAGAGAAATATCCAACTTGCAAAACGATTTAGTTGTTTAAAATAATAATATGTGAAACAATATTAAACAAGTAGTAAAAATTATAAGTTACTTACATTTTACAAAATTATATAAATTTTAAATAAAATTTAGTAATTTAAATCACCACACTGAAAGTTTTTGAACTTCAAATGTTCTTCAGATATGAAGAAACGTTTAGAAGGCATTTTAACCCTTCGTTAGGCGCGTGGACTACGATCGCAGACCAGGTTATTTTAAGTAACATAATTTCTAATAAATGGTGCCTTCACGCGCTGCCTTCTCAGAGGAGCTGTTCGAAATATATTGTTTTACGCAACTAGTATCGTTTCGTTTCTCAACGGGTAGGTGCGTGTGGTTTACTTCGATAAGAATTTGGTTGGTGTACGTTTGTAGACCACATGTCTGATTACGTTACGTTTTTATCAAGATTGAATTTTTGTTTCCTCGCGTTTTTTGGTATTTAATGTGAGATAATTGACGTTTTTGACATATGTGAGTGTTATTTTTTTTTCTGATTTTTTTTCTGACTTGAAGAATTGTCCTCTGAAGATGACATGGGAGAACGTGGGGACGAATTAGAAGAGGATCCACTGGAAATTGAATAAGATGTAGTAAATAAAAGTGACCACAATTCAGACACAGAAGAAAAAACCTCAGAGACAAATTTCAAATGTGTGAAAATCATCAAATGTGCCAAAGCTATAATGTTGCAAGGAATTCTAGACGATGACCGATGGTGATTTTCTACGACTTATTGAACATATCTGCAATAAACGCATTTTGTGTTTGCAATGTAAATAACTCTGAAAAAACAACTAAAAGGCGAAAATTCATTGAAGATTTTGCATGGCAATTAATACGGCCACAAATAGAATTCAGATCTACAGTGAAAGAACTACCTGTGGGACTTAGAAGACGTGCAAGTATTTTCTTAGATATTCCAGAAGTTCAGCAACCTATGGAAAAACCAAAGCGGGAAATTTATGTCGAACATTGTAGCATATGTCCAAGAAGTCTAAATAAATCTTCCAGACGCGATTGCTGCAAATGCTACCAGTTTCCATGTAAAGAACACATGGCTGACATCTGTGTTTGTGTTTGTGTTTGAATAAGTGATATTTCAAAACCTTGTGCAATGGTCCAGAATACTCTATTTCGTTAAATGCAAATGATATTTGTAAATTTTATCTGTTTATATAAATTTAGTACTCAAAAATTTAATTTTTGTTTACTTTTGTTGTTTTTATTTTAGTTTTGTCTTTGTATGTAAAATAATTATTCAAAAATAAGAACATATTTCATTGTTCCTAACAACTACTAGATACGTAATTAAATTTTCTTAAATTCTATTATTACTGCTTAAAATACTTAAAAGAAAGGAATACAACAGTTTTTATTGAAGAATTGTTTTTTCTTGTTAATTTTAAACAGAAATGAATCTTGGTCTACGAATGTAGACCACGCGCCTAAACATGTTAATGATTGCCACGCGCCTGACGAAGGGTTAAAATTGTACTTATTTCTTTCCATAAACAAAAGAACGTCTACACACTCATAGAGTTTCTGTCTAAACTAAGGAATTCTTATATGAAGTTTAAGTAAATTAGAACTAGAGCCTCCGGATTTGATTCTGAACGAGAAACATATTTCCAATGGAATTTTAAGCATATTAACTCCATAGCAATAATCTTCAGTTAACCCAGTGCCTAAAATTGCTAACCGTCCATTCATTACAACATGTGAATTCAGATATTGTCCTATTGCGTTAACATGAACACACACACACTAACATGAACACACACACACAAATATGAACATACACACACACTAACATGAACGCACACACATTAACAGGAACGCACACAGACTAACATGAACACACACACACATTTACATGAACACACACTAACATGAACACATAGTCACACTAACATGAACATACACACACACTAACATGAATACACACATTAATATGAACACACATATTGACACTCGCACACCCACATACTAGCACACACATATATTAATATGAATAAACACACACTGATATGAACACGTATACTAACACACATATACTAATATGAACACACACACATACAATAACATAAACACACACGCATGCACTGACATGGAAACACACACGTGCACTAACATAAACACTTACATACCCATACACATACTTACCTGAACACACATACACACTAACATACATATACACATGTGAGGCCAGAATATGTCCTCACATGAGGCATTTTTATTGCAGTATTTATGGTTCATAGAACGCCTAACAAAGATCGAGTCTGGCTGGCGCCGGTGTTTACAACAACTTGAACTTTTAGGTCAAATACAATAAATTTGAGTGTCCCAGGCCAAAGGGGGCTGAAAGGGGGCTTGATAAATGTCAAGTGATGCCATTGGGTTCAGAAGAACCAATGAGCAGCAAGGAGAAGAAGGGTGGAGCTACCCCCCCCCCCCCCGCCGAAGGAACCAAGAACTTCGATACAAAATGTAAAAAGAACGAACTTGGATACGAGATGTTGCAGAAGGAAGTCTGACAAGAAATGTGTTGTTGAAAGAAGTTTCATTCGAGGTGTTGTTGCAGCAGGTTTTGGCAGTTGACTATAAGTACGAGATGCAAGCCACACACGAAAGAGTTGTGGTCGTACAGTCAGCTATAAGACGGATGCAAGCCTCAGCGTGATGAGCCAAAGATTAAACTGTAAGGTATGTGCTCATTTCCCCGGTCCTAGACACTTTAGAAATCTAACTAACTGGTCACATATCCCCCATAACTAGAGTAATTAAATGATAGTTGATAATTATGATAAATTGTTGTTAGTGATAAATTGATGTTGTTAATAAATGATATTGTTTAAGTTTTAAATAGGCTAGTCTTTTTATAATGATTAATGAATTCTTTTCAGGACTTACACAAAAGGTAAAAATAATTGGAGGGTTATTGCGGCACAACAACGAGCGATGTACGTTTAAATGTTAATTCTACTAATGTGTTTTAACGGCCATATAATTAATGTCAATGTTAATGTTTAATTGTAACTTCAAGTTCCATCTAATTTTCCACGTCCCACAACACACACTAACATATGTATATAAACCACACTAACGTGCATAACACACAGACATTAACTTAAAGATGGTCGATTCGAGTTCAGGGATGTTTGAAACGGTATCTTCCATCGAAAACTCGGATTACAATTTTTGACCTTGTCACAGTATTTTTCCTATACTTAAAAATATGTATGTGGTTTACGAAATGTTGATAAAAGTATTTAGCCGTACTTAACTCAATTTTTATTCATAATAAATGGAAATCGTGACAGCCAATTTATAATGCAAATGATCCACGATCATTATTAACTTTCACCATACACTGGCGTTCAAAATTTTCCAAACAAGGCATAGTAATTAGATTCCCATGCACTTTCTGAAAGTTGTGTCTGTCATTTTAATATTGTGGAGGCCGATATTGAATTCTATCGATTTTTGCAAATTCTATCCGACAGATAATTGTAAAATTAAATAATAAATAAAAATGTGTCCAATTATGCTATATAAGTATTAACCTCTTAACACTTGCGTCCCAGCAGTTTTGTAAAAGGAAACTAAAATCGTTATATTGTTTAACATGAATTTACATAATTACGTCAATAAAGGAATTTAAACCTTCATCGTTCATAACATAAAAATATGTAGGATGTAAATACAGGGAATGGAATACGATGAATATTTTATCAAAAAGAAGAATTATTTATTTCGAATCAGACATCGATGTTTTCCTTTAATGTGTATTGAAATAAACTTTTATATTCACATTAAAATTAAAAAACACCATGATAGTATACGATTGAATTAATCATGTTAATTTCAGAATCAACAGTACAATGTAATGTAATGAATTTACTACTTTTACAGTATAAAAATAGGTTTTTCTTATAGTAGATACTAATATTCTTTCCAAGATATTGAATTTTCGACAATTAGTCGTCATTTTCATTGATTTAGCGTCATTTTTATCCATTTGGCGAGCTTTTCGTTAATTTGGCAACATTTCAAAAAGTCGCCAAGTTGGCGACATTCCGCCAAATTCGTCGCCAACATCTCGTCAAGCGTTAAGGACGGAGAAATAAGTTATTCTTACAGCAAATAAATGACTATTGGCTTTCAAATACAAAAGTATTATTCAAAGAATCTTTATTCATGAATGGAACGAGCTAGATCCACAAGAATGATGTCACCCAATTTATCGCAATTTATTACATATGAAAAGTGAACATGTTTTTCAACAGGACATTTTTTTTTATTTTATATGACTTTTTGATAATGTTTTTGAAAAATGTACAATATCTCGAGAACGGTTCAAGTTAGCGCTCTAAAATTGATGTCAATCGTTTTCTAGTGAAAAATTACATAAGAAATGTCTATTTGCGTAACTTTTTGTGGTTTTGATTTTTTGACGATTTTTTCAAAATTTTATTCGAAAATTTAGGGGGGTTCTGAACATTCGATTACGTATAAAAACAATAGGCTTCCAGTGTTTACGGATTGTGATTTTTGTACCAAATTTGGTTCAAATCGCTCCATTCGTTCGTCAGTTATCGTCTCCACAGGCTCACTGACACACACACACACACATACACAGACAGACATCACTTCATAAATGTTTGATTCGTGATCAGGGATGCTTGAAACGTGATCTCCCGTCGAAAACTCGATTTCGAATTTTCGACCCCGTCACAATACTTTCCTTATACATTATGTATATAAGGAAAGTAATAAATAATGCAGATATATTGATAATAATAAACAAAAAAATATGAAGCAACATTTAGGAGGTTGCACTTGCTGTATACACGTAATTCTAGAGACGTAGCTATTAACCACTTGTTATAGGTTCTTCTGTGTACTTTTATTCCCGCATAATCAAACAAATTTTCAGTAAAACAGAAAGTGACGAGGTAGTGGAAATCATTAGTGTACTTCCACATATTTTAAAACGCCGATGCTGAATATGTGCCAGATCTTTTTCAATTAGAAGCGATACCTTTAGAACTGGAATATATCAGTCAGTCACTTTATCCCCTTCAAAATTAGATACTGAATCCATATTAGTCATCATATAAGCTCTCTCTATAGTAGATCTTGATAAATAGATGCTTGCCGGAAATAATATTATTGCAAAATTTTCACCACCGATAAGAAACATACACTATATTTCAGTAGATTCAAATGAATCCGCTTGATCATGACATGTATTATCCCTACTTTACTTTGGTTTTAAAAGGTTTACTCATTATCGTGTTTAATGTAAGTAGTATGTATATACACGTATGAGCGCACATATACTTTTCACACTAAAAACATATCAAATTTATAAACACACTAAAAACACACTATAATACACTAAATGTATTTCACACTAAAAACATATCAAATGTATATCAAATGTATAAAATAATATGTTTTTCGATTTCGATACTAACAGAGTTTGTAAGTCATCCTCTTTCAGTCATCCTCCTACGCTGATGTTAAGAACACTACCAATGGTATATATATTTATTTCAAACAATTTCCCTTCTTGTAACTAGATTTAGTGCATTCTCTTTATTTAGTCAACTAAAACGTTACAGAGTACACTGACACTTAGAATAACACTTAGAATCTTAATAACGCTTAGAATCATTTTCTGGTTGAAACGAGTACGCAAAAATCAATCTCCAATCCACATTTTTTTATCTTCCCTTGAGACATACAAAGGATCTCTTTCGTCTTCTATTTGCATTTGGAATTAACTCTTCTCACATAAAACTGTCTCGTTTACTTGTGATTGTTTAGAATTCTATGTGCATACGCTGGGTTGCAGATAATGGAAAACGTTATTAATTGTGAACTAGAACAAGTAATTTTATATATGAATCAGTGTTTTGATCAACCAGGTATTTATTTATATGAGCTTCATGAACTTTAATATCCTAGCCCTAGAGACACGTTCTGCTGATGTGTGCCGGAACTAATTCCAGGTGTTTGTAAAATTTTTAAAACCAATAGCAAATAATCAATGGTTTCCTCTAATAGTTTGTAATACATGAACCGAGGCGTATCAGTATTCCACTGGCCCTCAAACAACTTACACAGAGGCAGAAAATTGCCTGTCTTCCTGATATCAGCCAGATTAATTTGCATATCGAAAAAAGTGTCTTTATAGATCTAGTTCCTCTCTGGTACGTTGTCATTTTCTATGTGTTACGCTGCAATCTTGTTTATACACTTTGCTATTACGATACAATGTTTTGGTTTATGGACATGGTTTTTCACATTAATCTGCCAGTTGCAGAGATAAATAATATTACACTTTGCTAAATGAGAGTTTCTAGAGTGGGGATTAATGGCCTTGCATTAGGGAATCTGGATTATTTTTATTCGATCCAATATATATATATATATATATATATATATATTTATATATATATATATATATACTATTACGATAAAGTGAGACTAAAATAGGATATATCCCAAATAAGCCTGAAATTAAAAGAACTATTCACTACAAAGGAGGAGGCGCAAATGCTGCTCAAATTCCCTAGTAGAATACATGAATGAAAGTAGAAAAAAACGGGAGTGACCATATGAATTACATAAGAATGGTAGGGGTGGATTGCGACACTCCTTTCCCGCTTAAAGCAGCTTTTACAACCCGGGTAACGCTCACGGAACCGGGTAACGCTCCTTTGACCCGGGTAACGCTCCTTTAAGCGGGAAAGGGGTGTCGCAATCCACCCCTACCATTCTTATGTAATTCATATGGTCACTCCCGTTTTTTTCTACTTTCATTCATATATATATATATATATATATACATAGACGGGCGATTATGATTTAAGAAACTATCACCCTGGATCTGGAATTTACCCTGAGTATCGCAACAAGTGCTCAGATTTGCTGATACTTTAAACTACCACACTACATAGCACAATGTATCATAATTTTGTAATAAAATCGATGATAAATAACGTTACAACAAAGAATAAAATATGATTGATTTATAAAATATGTTTATGGATATAGAAAATTGCTAACAACATAAGACCTACTTTTTACAGTTATATTTTTGTGGTTAAGGTGAGTGAACCAGAATGTTTTGTGTGAACAACAAAAAATAACAACATTGTGTTTTCATACGCTCTGAGATTATACTTAAAACCTATTATAAAGCAATATTAATTGATACATTTTTGAGTGTCTAGTTATTATTAATCCCAATGTTGAAGTAAAAATGGTAAGTTATATCGCAAATTTCATACAGAATTTTGAAATCGCTAACATTCGAATGCAGTCGAATCCACTTAATGAAATATCGGATAATGGAATATCTCGCTTATTGGAAAAGAATTCCCGTATCCCAAACCGCAAACATTGAATATAATGATAAAACGCTCCGGTTAATATAAGAGAATTGGAATAATCCCGGTTGTTGGAATACATTTCTTCATTCAACGCTACTTTTTGTGTTGTGATTGCTTGCATAGGAAACAGACGCACAATGTTACAATGGGAGGGGGGGATAAAAACGGACCCATCCCTAACAGGCGCCCCCCAAACAACGTCTACCTTATCTCAAGAAAAGTCAATGTTATCTCTATCTGCCAATCAAGCTTCTTCGTTTAGCCGAAGGTCTATCGTAGGAACTTGCAAACAGCATGATTTATAGAGAGTGGTAAGTCCTTCGAGGAGTAATCAAGTAGAGAAAACCTCGGCAACGCTAACGAAAGACCGAAACTGTTGTCATGTGACTTCAGGGACTCTTCCGCCTAGAGCTTTCCGTTTCTCCTGTAGTTCAATGGGAGAAGGTGAATGGCAAAGCATCCTTAAAAGAAATAATTATTTCTGCTCCCCTTAAGCTTTGGAGAATAAAAAAAATTGTAGGAGATATTGCTGAGCTTCATGAAGAAATTATTCCATCAATGTAATTATAAAAAAATATTCATTAAAACATCTTAAACTGCGTTTTACTACATTTCGGGGATATTTGGACATTTTGAAAAAACGAAACCGCAAGACCGCGCGCTTTGGATGCGCGCAAGAAATTGTTTGTGCTTCCTAAGATATAATTTTAAGATTGCAATCCGGGGTATTTTGTACATCCCGGGATATCAGAAATTATTTTTTTTTTAATTTCGGTACCCCGCGGGGTTCAAAATATCCTTTTACTTCATTTTATAGATAAAGACGATATATTTTAATTATCTTACGTTCTGATTTATTTGTCTATAAATATGACGTGTATGTGAACGATAATAGCATGTTCAGATTTTATTATAACAAACTTTTGGTTTAACGGCAAGTCTTTAGGCAAGTCTGTCCCACACCTGTTTTGCTGCAAGGCAAACAAACGTGTCTATAAAGTGGGGAGAGGGACAAATGAATGTTACTTTATTTTTCGCTTTTTGAGTAAAGGGTGTAGGTTTAAGTGTAATAGACTGGTGTAGTGATTGTCATCCGCAGCTCTCTTTGCTTTTACGGTACGTACATACATTTAGTTTAGTACATAATTTATCGCATGATGTCGTTGAGACCTAAAGATCTCGCGTTAAGTGAAAAAATAAGTGCTATTCGGTATGCAGACGAAAATAAGTGTACTCAAGTAGAACTTGCTAAAAAGTTTAATATTTCTCAAGCTCAAGTAACTAAGCTACTGAAATGAAAAGAAAGCATTTTAAACGAATTTAAATCAGATACGAAATGTCGTCAAAAACTTAAGCGTAACGGGGAAGAAGCTGATAGCTGATGTAGAAAGTGCGTTTTTAAGACGGTTTTTAGAGAAAAGAGTTCGCAATGTTCAGATTAGTGGCTTAATCTTGAGTCAAAAAGCCAAAGAACTTGCACAAAAATTGGATATTTCAGATTTTAAGGCTACTAATGGCTGGCTTTTCAGATGGAAAGAGCGACACCAAATCTCTTTCAAAAAAATTACCGGCGAAGCAAAATATGCTGATACAAGGGCCGCAAATGCTTGGGTTAGTGACGTATTGCTTACTTAGCTGAAAGATTACAGTTCCCCGTGTATATATAATTGTGACGAAACTGCCCTTTCTTATAGGACGATACCAACTGGAACTTTGTCTTTTCGTGGAGAAAAATTTGTTGGCTGAAAAATTCCCAAATATAGGCTTACACTTTTATGCTGCGCTAATTCTGATGGGACCCATAAAGTTCCGTTATATGCAATCGGCAAATCAAAAAATCCACGCTTTTTCGGAGAAGTAAAATCCTTACCGGTACACTACAAAACAAATGAAACTGCTTAGATGATATCACATTTTTTTATGTAATGGCTGATATCGTTTGACGCTCAAATGAAGAAAATGAAAAGAAAACCTTGTGTTGTTTGTGGATAATTGCTCTGCTCATATACTGAATCTGAAAGTGAAAATGTAATGATTAATTTCTTGCCACCAAACACAACATCGATCTTGCAACCAATGGACAAAGGAATCATTTCCGTTTTCAAACGGAATTACAGAAAAGAAGTGGTGATAAAGATCGTTGCCTTTTTGGATTTTAATGATAATACTGCTGATACAGCTGGTGATATAATTAAGCAAATATCATTACTTACTACGGTTCACATGATGAATAAATCATGGAAGGCAATTTCAGCAGAAAGCATAAAAATTGTTTTCTTAAGTTAAAATTTCCGGTATATGCTACTCTTGAAGAAGTGAATTTACCTCCTTTAGATCCTGCACCTGAAGGAATGATGGGCGATGGCTTTTCTAAATTTCATAAATTTTGATAATGATTTAGAGGTGTTTGGAGAGATATCTGATAGTGAAATCCCGCAAATTTAGATTATGGAAGATAATGATGATGATCATGTGGGCATTGGAGTACCTTCACATATGGAAGTGACTAATGCATGCAAAATTTTAAGACGATTTTTAGAATATAAAAATAACGTGGACTTAATATAGGAATAACGAACTTAGAATATAAGAATAACGTGGACACCGCATATTATAAACTGGAAAATCAGGTAACACATTTATTGAATTCCAAAAAAAAGCAATCTAAAGTAAATGATTATTTTGCCAAACCATAAATGTTACATCTATGCATTGTATCAAGTTTTACGCTATTATGTACGTATATAAAATTTTGAGTCGCTATAAAGCAGCATTTAACTTCGTTTTCATCTATTCAGTAAGCATATTTTATTCCGTAATTTACTTGAGTGTGTAAATACAAATGCAGTACACACCGGCGTAGCGAAAAATCGCCCCCCCCCGCCCCTGCAAAGAATTCGGGAATCCCCTATTCAGTTATTGATGTTATAGTTTTGTATAAAGATGAAGCCCCTTAACCTCCGGGACCCGCCGCACTGCGGGGGTTGCGGGGTGCGGGGGCTCTAACTAGCTCCTGCCTGTGTATATGTGAATTTATTTTGGGACATCCTGGATAATGGAATATCCCACTTATTGGGAAATTTTCGTGTGACAAAATAGCTATTCCATTAAGCGGGTTTGACTGTATTATAATTTTCAGACTATTTAAAATAAATAAATCAAACAATCATATGCATCTTCAATACATTTTTTTTGTGTCAAGAAATTCTGTTTCGTCTAAGAACGTACATGATTAACTAATCTCGACACACGACTCTGGGTTTATGTTTACCACAATTTCGGAAACTCTGATATACAAACAAAAATGCCACGACAAAATATGTGTAATTAATCACTGATGACAAGATAAAATTGCAATGCTCTTAAATGTAACTTTTAAAACTACTTAAGATAAAAAAAATAGTTTACATATATGTAACTTAAAACGACAGTAACAAAAACATAAATATAATGAATGCCTCTGTTGTTTTATCACCATATTTGTCATGCGAGATTAAGAGATTGCATTGTACTTTCTGTTACATCTAACCTTTTTTAGGTTGTACTTAAATGTGCTAATTACTTTTACACGGCCGTAATTAACTTGTTATAACCTTCAACCTCACGAACTTCTTTTAAAAGTTGCTTTTTTTTCATTCTTTGAAACACGTTTAATGTGATTATTTCCTGAAATATTACAAGCCCAATTTTATGGTTCAGGGAAGTTTTCTTGATATCTTGAAAAAAAAATCTGATGTGGGCAACACATGACTTTCCTTATATAATGCAATAAATTTACTACTTTTACAGTTAACAAAATGTTATTCTTATAGTAGATACTTATATTCTTTCCAAGATATTGAATTTTCTTCTATTAGTCGTCATTTTCATTGATTTAGAGTCATTTTTATCCATTTGGCGAGATTTTCGTTAATTTGGCATCATTTAAAAATGTATATTTATATAATAAAAATTAGTTATTTTATTCATATAAATATTCCTTTCATATGACTTATAACTATATAAGAGAAATATTTCAATAAGCTATATTTTGTTTCCTACATAAGTATCGAAAATGGATTTTTATTCCCACCGTGAGAAAATTTGTTTTTAAAAAATATTCCTCATTTTATACATGCATCAAATTTATTGGATTTAATTTTGCGTTATACATTTGTTGCACAATTATTGATTTTGAGACAATAAAATTGACAGAAAATACTATTCATTATGAAATAGGGTGTTTTAAAATTATGATATACCTAACTTATTACATTACACTAATATCTAAGAATTGTAACAATAATTAATAGTGTAATAGAAATTGATCTGTATCAAATTCATTGGAATGCATGACATGGAATTATATACAGTTTTGAATACGTAAACACAATAACTTGGGTTTAAATTCAATTTACTTCCGTTCAATAAATCCATTGATGCATTTTTGAACAGTCTGATATATTTGCTGATGTACGTAAGAGTTCAAAGATATACCTAATTTATTACATTGCACTAATATCTAAAAACTGTAACAAGTAATAGTGTAATAGAAATTGATGAATTTCCAACTGTTGAACATTTATTGGTTTAGGCATAATAAAATATATATAAAATGTCAGGTAATGATAAAAAATAAAAACATGTATTAAATTTTAAACTTACTTGGGAACGTTGGTGAAATATTGCTGAGAAAAATAAATGAATGTTGCTGATTCTTGAGAAATGTATATTTCCTTTATTAGTTACTTATATCTAAGTTCTAGAATAATAATTTCATTAGCAAAGTCATTAGTTATTATACTAGAATCTAGAAAAGGTTATAATATGTAAAAACACAGTAGAATTGGATGAAAATCCATTTGTTGCACAATTATTGATTTTTAGATAATAAAATTGACAGAAAATACTATTAATGATGAAATACAGTGTTTTAAAATTATGACACTTTTTAAGAAACTTTCAAGTTGAGGATAATGTGAAATATTGCTTAAAATCATATACTAATACTTCAGAAAATAATTTATTTATTATTTCCCTTTTTGGGTTTTTTATAACTATTCTCGCAGTTCTGAAAATGAAAACTGTTTAAGAATATATGCTAAATATGACAGATTTTCGT
Organism: Amaurobius ferox; assembly: GCA_951213105.1. NCBI lineage: Eukaryota > Metazoa > Arthropoda > Arachnida > Araneae > Amaurobiidae > Amaurobius > Amaurobius ferox. The sequence goes on from OX578148.1 coordinate 121,009,390, forward strand.
AGCACGATATTTAGAATAACGTATAATCATTATCGCATTGTATACAAACCCTTTTGACAACTTGTGGGTTCAATTGACTATAGATATTGAGTCTACAAAATCATTTAAGTAATCTGTCATAATTAATCGATAAAACAGGTTTTTTCTCTGTAACTCATACCATTCTTATTTAGTCTCTGTATACATTAGCTCAATTGTATCTTTAGACATTAGTTTTAATAGTATATTCGTCTTCCAAGTATTTGAATGTTAAATGTGGCTAAAACCCCGAAAGTTTTCAGTACCTAGGAACGTAATTGAAAATGTTTTTGTTGTAAAATCCACCAATACAATTATTTGTAAATGTTAAATAAACAGGTGCTGACTGCTCAGGCGAGACACGTATCATTTACGATACGTTCAAGTAACGGGTGAGGGCGCTTCTGCTCCCTGGCGTCCCGAAGATCGTATCTAGATATACCCGCGAGCCTTATGGTGTTATTAGACGGGGCAATTCCTTCCAGCAATTTTTCAGAAACACCATGTATTTCAGTAGGAAGAAATCTTGCCGCCGAATTGTCGCAATTCGTTCGTACTCGACAATAAAAATTGTTTAATATCTGAGCTACGAATTAATCAAAGGACGATAAAATTGGACGTCACTCCGCTCCGCCTTTCCTCTCCTCATTTGCATTCAAGATTGCGATGACGACTTGTAATGCAAGCACATCGAAGCAGCTCAATTGCGTTAGAATCTGGAGATGGAAAAAATCATAGAACTTCTTCCAAATTGCAGACACCTGTGGGATATAAAAGATCCAAATTATACTATAAAACACACTAAAGAATGCTTCCTGAAATCGGCGGCATTAGAGAAGAAGGGTCCGTTAGAGAAGCTGGGCCCAAAGTATTATTGCCAGGCGGAATTGTTGAAGTCTGGATATGGAATAATAATAATAGAACTTTACCAAATTACAGACATCTGTGAAGTATAATGTACAAAAGATCCAAATCATACGAAAAAAACACTAAAGAATGCTTCTTGGAATGAAATCGGCGACATTAGAAAGGAGGGGCTAAACTATCATTTTCGGCATGAATTGCTGAAGTCTGAAGATGGAAAAATAATAATAGAACTTTTAACAAATTACAGACACCTTTGAGATGTAAAATATCCGTATTATACGAAAAACACACCAAAGAATGCTTTCTTGAATGAAATCGGCGGTATTAGAGAGAATGGGTCTGTTAAAGAGGAGAGGCCTAAAGTATGATTGACGGGCAGAATTGAAGAAGTTCGGCAATAAAAATAGCAATGTGTAATAACACTATTAGAATTCAAGTCATTATTTAGATCACCTTGTGGCTTCCGAAAGGATTGGGATGATGTTTTGCAGAAACCCTGCATTGCCCTTCCTCAATGGGAAAATCGAAAATCTGACTCCGTTAGGTTATGTTCAGTCGAAGATACTATAAATGTGCAAATATTTAGTCGTCTATAACAATGTGGAGGAAGGGGGGATTTTGGATGGTTCTTTTAGTTAAAGAATGACAATAACGAATTACCTTATGACAAAAAGTATAAAATCATAGTTTTTAAACTTATGTATTACGTGGAAAATTATTTATATCTTCTAATATAAATAAGCATCGCATATTGTACCATAGCATATATCAGAATTGCTTTTATTGCAATTAATCATATGATCTTGTAAACTGTATAACTTTCCGAAAGTTCTTTATAGAGAGCTTTTTATATATTTTATTAATCAACATTTATTCCGCAGGCTATATGATCAGAAATATTTAAGAATATTAAACATGGTATTACCTAATCACTCACATATTCCTACGAGTTCTTTGACATGTAAATATTCCGCAAATATTCATTTGCAAATTCAATTTTGTGTCTCCGAGTGTCAGTGCAATCATTCAACATTATAAAAGCAATCGAAGTTTTAAATGTCTAGAGAAAATGCCTTGTAAGATTTCAGAACGATACAAACTATATGTAATAAGTTTACAGAAACTGCATTAATGAAGTGCAAATATTATACAAATATAGATGTTCAATTTCTTAAATGAATACAATGTAGGATCAAAAAGTTCGGAGACTGTGCTAATATCTCCAACCCTGATGGGAGGAGAGGGGAATTATTTTACTGTGGCATAGAGTCACAAGGGACGAGAAATGTGTAAAGGATGTGAAAAGCAGGTATTTTTTCAGACAATGCATGCCAGTGAACTGTAGTCATTCGCGTTCGACTACAGTTCACTGACACGCATTGTCTGGAAAAAACCCTGCACTGAAGATCTGCTTCTTCCTTTTCACATCTCGCGTTACATGTTTCTTTACGCCACTGTAAAATAGTTCCTCTCACCTCCAATCAGGGCTGGAGATATCAGAAGTCACCGAACTTTTTGATCCTACTTTGTGTATGACTGAATTTGGTATGTTTAATCTATAACTACAAAAGCGCATTGGTTTTCAACTAGATTTAGTTATATGGAAGCTATAATTTGTTATTACTTTCACTGAAGATTAAGACGTGCTAATATGTAAGAAAGTTTCATTAAAAATAAAAAATAATACTAAATGGGAATATAAGAGATATACAAAGATATAAACATATAGGGTTTCACACCATTTTTACTCTTAAAAGGGATTTTACACAATTTTAAAATGTATAAAATGTTTCGAAGTTTTCGGCCTACTATCCGGATCGACAGCTACATTAAAGAAACCATGAGCTTCAGGACGACGTAGAGACTTCAGAATGGAGGGAACTTACAGATATACGCCTGATTTCATAGTATATATATATATATGTTTATATATATATATATATATATATATATATATATATATATATATATATATATATATATATATATATATATGTTTATATATATATATGTTTATATATATATATATATATATATATATATATATATATATATATATATATATATATATATATATATATGTTTATATATATATATATGTTTATATATATATATATATATATATATATATATATATATATATATATATATATATGTTTATATATATATGTTTATATATATATATATATATATATATATATATGTTTATATATATATGTTTATATATATATATATATATATATATATATATGTTTATATATATATATATATATATATATATATATATATATATATATATATATATATATATCCTACTGTAGTTTAATAAATTTCACTCTTATTAGGCTTACATTATAAACTCTTTCGGACGACAAGTACTTTATATATCACGCTCACTTTCGACGGAATTAAAACAAAATAGTTTTCTCGCTTTACATTCACTGAAACACGTTGTTTATGATTGATTCTAAATAAGAAAAACAACACTAAATAGAAAATATTTAAGAGAAACAGTATTGCTACGTCATATACTCACTTTTGTTATTCTAGGTGTAAACATGGCCGAAACCGGTGTGTATTTTGAACCTTGTACGATATATATTTTTCTATTTTTTATGTATTCCATGTCTTTGTTTGATCTACATCTACTTAAATATCAATCTAACAAGATTTAAACTTCAAATATTAACAAAAATATGCATCGTATTGCCTTCAGATAATATTTTACGTTATTCATTATTGCAATGTATGATGAGTCATGTACTATAAATAGTACATTGAAAAATGCTTCAAAATATGACACAGTTTTTTTTTTCAAATATGTAATTGGAGTGGTTATATCATCTAAAATATAAATTTTTAGATTATTTTATTTGATTTTTGTCCGGAAGACTTATGGGGTGTATTGTGCGATTCCAAACATTCGACTCAACATTTTAATGCATTTACACTGCTTTCAATGAATATTCGAGTATGATTCAACCTTATTTCTAATTGTGTCTGTTTATCTGCGTACCAGTTTCTAAATGGGATATCTCTCTCTCAATTATCAGAAACTAATTAGTTTTTAGAAAGACAGAACGCTAGGGAAACCCTTAATTTTTTTAGAATTGTTTTATCTATAATTGAGAAACAATTGTAAAATCTATCAAATTAATAGTGTGATATGATTATCATTAACAGCAGAATCGAGTGATTTCAATAAAATTTGATATGATTTCTTTAGCTCATACTAACAAAAATAATGATATTTTATTGTTTACTGAAAATTTTCAAATTCATAATCAGTAGAGAAATATATGTGTTGGACTTATCCAGCATATTTACTTTGACCAATGTTTCACCATTGTGAAAAACAATGTGTTAATGAAGAACTCCTGAACGAGATTTTAATTATCATTAGATCCAGCTAAACACTGAATACCAGCATAAAAAGTTTTAATTACCTGAATTAAGCAAATTACATCGATTAGTTCGTATAATAAATCACGTTAATTGAAAGTAATTACAGAGTAGTAAAAATAAGAATAAAAACTAATTAATGTGTTTTTTAAAAAATACATTTTTATACCTGTTAACACTAAATACTAGAAATAAAGCAATTAATTTATTTTCATCTCCATAACAGGTCATACAAGCAAGAAAATGTTCGAATCATCAGCCCTTAATCAGATTTGGACTCTGGTTTCTAGATATTTCCCCACTATCGTCATTGGTTAGGTAATAAAATAACAAGAGAACATAAAACTGTTGAGTTGAAAGCTATAAGAGTTGAAAGCGATATTCTAATGTTAATTGTACTACATTGTTTTATACTGTACTCTTTCTCTCTCTCTCATACAATCTCTCTTGTACGATTTCTCTCTCTCTCATAAAATCTCTCTCATACAATCTCTCTCATGCAATCTTTCTTGTACAATTTCTCTCTCTCTAATACAATCTCTCTCTCTCTCATACAATATATCTCTCTCATACAATATATCTTTCTCATATAATATATCTTTCTCATGCAATCTCTTTCTCTCTCTCTCTCATACAATCTATCTCTCTCTCATACAATCTCTCTCATACAATCTATCTTTCTCATACAATATATCTTTATCATACAATCTCTTTCTATCTCATACAATCCATCTTTCTCATACAATATATCTTTATCATACAATATCTTTCTCTTTCATACAATTTCTCTCATGCAATCTCTCTCTCATACAATCCCTCTCTCTCATACAATATATCTCTCTCTCATACAATATATCTCTCTCTCATACAATCTCTCTCTCATACAATCTCTTTCATACAATCTTTCTCATAGAATCTCTCTCATACAATCTCTCTCGTACAATCTCTCTCATACAATTTCTCTCGTACAATCTCTCGCTCATACAACCTCTCCCTCCCTCTCTCTCATACAATCTCTCTCTCCCCCTCTCTCTCATACAATCTCTCTCTCCCCCCTCTCTCATACAATCTATCAGTCTCTCTCATGCAATCCCTTTCATACAATTTCTCGTAAAATTTTTCTTTCTTATACAATATATATCTCTCTCATACAATCTCTCTCGTACAATCTCTCTCATACAATTTCTCTCTCCCCCCTCTCTCATACAATCTATCAGTCTCTCTCATGCATTCTCTTTCATACAATTTCTCGTAAAATTTTTCTTTCTCATACAATATATATCTCTCTCATACAATCTCTCTCATACAATCTCTCTGATACAATATTTCTCTCATGCAATCTCTCTCATGCAATAGTTCTCTTGTCATACCGAAAGGTGCGGATCAAGCACCGAATTGTCACGCGGAAAGGGTGCCCAGCATTTTATGTGATACGAAGTAAAAATATTAAATAATATGTCAGAAGTTAATAAGATGCAAATATGCTAAGCCGTGATATTTTATGGGACAACCCAATTCCATTTCGAAAACCCAGGTTCTAAGTTCGAAAGACTCTCGTCCAGGAATAAATTCAAGGATGGCCTGTTACGAGATTCCAAATGCAATATAATGAATAAACTCTTACCTTGTAAGGTGACTTCACCTGAAAACACATTATGATAATTTCAAGAGATGAAGAATACTAAATAAACACACAGGTGTTTGGATAAAAATATACTTTCTTTCATTTAGTAACGTAATTAAGATAGGAGTCATATTAACAAATAGCTGAATCTAAATCAGCACACAATTTCCAACTGGACACAGGACCAACTATACTATCTTAACTGCCACAGTTTTACTACCAAAATGATGCATCATTACATGATAAAAGTGGCACGGCAATATTCACATTATAAATGATATTTTAAAGCGAAGGTATGGTCACAGTAACACAGGGAGAAACGCACTCAGAGAAATGTTATTAAAGTTGAATTTAGATTTCCCGATATTCATTCAATATGAAGTTACTTAATTAGAGCTGATATAATTTGAATACGGAAGCCAGTATTATGTTATAAATATATAGAAACTCAGATATTTATGCTTCCGCAGAAATCTGTGATATAGTTAGTTGTAACGAGAGTTACCTCAGGACAAGTTAAAGTTGAGAAATCAGGAACATACTTCCGCCGCAAGTTCCTCGGAATGAACCCGTTCGAAGGAAAAACCGGCACACCTAGAGGCATTCGGGATGCATAGGCCCGGACAGGGATTCGGCTTCGTTCGGTCCCTCCTTCCATCGTCAATACCAGAAAGACCTCGGGTCAACCTCGCTGGCTCGTCGTCGTGGGAGTCGTAATTAAAGGAATTGATGTCGGCGACGTAGACCAACCTTGACCAGCAGTCGATGGATCTTTCTCGATGTCCGTCGGCGATGGAGACTTCTTCCCATGCCCACACAAGGCTGAAATCGGCGTGGTGCCAGATCTCGTACTCTGTGGTGGGCAACACATAAAAATGTGGTCCGGGCCGACCTGATGTTGTCAGCAACCAGACAGGAAAAAGCGCTCCGATTCCTTCAATACTCTCTTTTTATACCCGAAAAATGTAAATCGGCCTGTCAATCCAACGCGGTCCTGTTGGAGAGCTATTTACTGCCATCGTCCAATAGAAAACCTCAAAGGCCTACACTCATAGCAGGGTTCCGAACGATACGTAGCCTCTACGCGAGGTCTCGAATTATTTCCAAATGTTTCATCAAAACCATTGTGTCGAAAGCCCAGGCCAGCCGACTTGTCCGGTGAAAAAGTGCATATCTTGCATAAATATTAACATGCAAATAGCAAAGCCAGACATATGCTCTGCCCGGGATTAAGACCTTGAATTTTAACGGTCGAAATAGTACTTCTCTCTCTCTGAATAAGCTTTTACAGATTGTTAATAAAATGACGTAAAAGTAATTCTTTCAGCACAGATAATTTGTAGAATATAATACAAAAGACAAGAGGACATTTAAACAAAAAGACAAGAGGGATAAAAAACAAGAGGGATAATTAAAAGACAAGAGGGATAATTAAACAGAGTTAAAATGGTGTATAAAATATAAGTATTGAAATATGATGTAGATTTTATGGTTTTTACAAGAGTGACGCGAGATTACGAAATCTCGACACGAAACTCTCATACAATCTATCTTGAACGATTTATCCCTCTTATACAATTTCTCTCTCTCTGTCATACAATTTCTCTCTCTCTCATACAATCTCTCTCTCTCTCTCGTATAATCTCTTTCGTACAATTTCACTCTCTCTCATACAATCTCTCCCCTAAAATTTCTCTCTCTGTCTCATACAATATGTCTCATACAATCTCTCTCGTACAATTTTTCTCTCTTTTATACAATCTCTCTCGCTCTCTCTTCTCTCGTCTCTCTCGACAGATGGTCGGAATTAATGTTCCTATATTTTAAAATGTCAGCATCATGTCGTGCATTATCGAGACTAAAATGTTTCTTGGACAAATATATGTGTATGTTCTCAGTTTATTTTTCAAGAACTTTTCTTTAGTTATAAACGGAAGTCGTTCTAGAGTTAAATTTACTAACTACAAGAAAATAATTGAATCAAACTTTAATATTAATGTATACACTTAAAGAAAATTAACTGAAGTTTGGCTCAAATCAACCTTTTCATACTATAATCCATTTTTAAGTTAGCTTGTTTCATTTTGCAGATGTTACAAGTAAAATTTTGAAGCATCGATATATTTGATCCAAACAGTTACGATGACGATAACATCCCCCGTGGAGGTCCAATAACGTCAACAACACAATAATTGTATAGCGGCTATTTTTGGCAATGAATAAAACTATTGAGTTTTGTAATCATTCAGTCATAAATGAACAATTTTATACATGATTATGCCAAGTTTTGTCTTATGCTGGCATGTTAAAGAAATATGAAATTTTGAATAACTTTCAAAGTTTTCCCTCGAATTAAAAAAATGATGTCTAGTTATATATTTTTTAATATCAAAGCCGGATATAAAAGCTCATTAATATTTGTGACAACTATCCTGTACGCAATAAATCGACCTCAGGCATTAAAACAAACAGGCGAACATTCCTTCAAAATGTGTTCAGGAGGTCTTGAAACACATATTGGCATTAAAATCTCGAAATCGAAAATTTTCGTGAAAGCAATACTTTTTCATTACTAAGTGTAAGACAGTAAAAATTGAAGAATATTTGAAATCAAAAATATGAACCAATTAGCCATAATAAGTAATCGGAGATAAAAATGCTCCCTATAATGTTATCCATTCAAAAGACCCATTGTTTTTATTATGTCATTAATTAAAAACATATTGCATTTATTATCCCTATATATCTGACATCAAATGTTTACCATATAGAGGAGAATTCGGGAGCTTTACTTTGCGTATGGCATGATATGTTGGAAGCGAATCTGGATATTGGACTCATTTTTAACTTATTTACAAGAATGGACAGTAAAATGCTTCCTTTCGAGTTGTGGCTACGCAAAACGTGCTTAAGTGTTATGTTTTGTTTTATTATAGTAATATGTCCCATGAATAAACTGGTTTTCTAAATTTTTGACGGGCAGAATATCTGCGGTCTAACTAGTGTGTCTAAATATGAAACTCACTAGCGTATCAAATATTAGTCGTCACAAACTATGAAGAAAAGATTATATGAAAGTCATACTTGAATAACATGAAATTTTCAGGCTCCGATAGGTGTGAGAAATTTAATTTTTATATAATACATTTGAATATCTTTTCTGGTAAGTAACTTAACTATATTACATTTTTGAAATATAAATATGTAAAACGTGAATGAAGTTAAAATTAAACCCAATGTTTCGAGTCCTGGAAATATATTCAAAACAATGCTTTAAATATTTATTCTTATTATCTGGAACGTTAATTTTTTTTTCTGTATGGAGACTTTGTCTTATCTGTGCTGTCATGCGAACAAATTAAAAATATAATAAAAAAAATCGTTTTCCAATCAACGTTAACACATTTTCACAAAACACATTTTTTACTGCATTATTAATGTCAATATATGTTTTTAAACTTTTTTTTTTACCACAGATAAAGCTTTGGATATATTGCATTAAAAAATGCCTTATCTGATAAACACAATTTGTTTTCGTGGTTTACACAGCAGTAAAATGCCGATTCATTTAGCATCTCAATCTTTGTTGTATATCCTATGTTTTTATGTGTCACGCATCAGAAAGCGAAGTGGTTGATTATTGCTATGTATTCTAATTATTCAGTTAATTTTTAATAAGAATAAAAGTAGTGTGTGAAACTGTTTACTCTCATGAAAAGAGAATTAAAAATGTGAAAGGCATTTAAATTTATATTTTATAAAAATAATTCTAAATACATTCTAGAAACTATATAAAATTAATAAACATTAGGAAAGATATTGTTAGGAACATATCCTATGGAATCGAGGGTACACACGCAAGATACAAGAATAAGTACAAGTTTCTGGATAACTAACACGTTTATTCACAAGCTCAATGTAAACATTAAAAATATATCGTCAGCCAGGGCCACTCTTTTCACAAAATACCTGATGCTAATCTCAAAACCTTGACAAAAGTAATTTCACAAAACAGACGCTGCTATTCTCGAAGCATTGACAAAATTCAGTTCAAAATGTGCTTGTATCATGCCAACTGAACTCAATGAAGTAACGATTACTTTTTACAGACTTTCCATGCAGAAACATCAGGAATTATCTACTATATGGTAGACTATTGGTTATATCTCGGTCTTTCTCGAAGATCCCGGAGTCGCCAAATGTCGCCAAATCGGCGATAAATAGTCAAATCTAGAAACCCTCCCCCTCATAAATTTTGAAAGTGGCAACCCTAGTATGACGTCATGGCAAAGAATACCCGTACCGATGTTTTCTGGAAAAACACTCCAATGGACCAGTCTGGTCTACGGAAGAGAAGAAAGACTCCAGAAGAAAGGGAATATTACAAGTTCCCAACAATATTATCGATGTACGTATATAGGTACGTACTAATCAACAAATCAGCCTTACTTTAAAATTGCAGATAATCCTTCCATTGCAAACAACGACATATTATCGATGTCAATTTATCATTTAAAAATATTTCAAAATATATCGATATCATTAACTATTATCGATGTGCGTATATACGTACGTACTAGTTCAAAGCAGCTTTATTGTAAGATCGCAGATAATCTCCCATTGCGGACAACGACATCCATGGACCGAGTTTGTTTTTTCTATGGGCTCATTAGTTTGGATTAGCTCCTTAACAAGCAGATTGTCAGTTGTACGCCAATCTGACATTAGACAGTGGAGAATTCAGAGGTTACACCTCGACAATAAGAAGTTGCAATTTCGTTCCAGTAGCTCAGCGTTGGCTGGCCAATTTGGAGATCCAGGGTGAGATCCCATGTTGGGGCTGCAAGGTCCTTTACATATATACTAACAATAGGGCACATTTTTTCTTTCTTATGGTGACCAAACTCATAGCTTTCATTGACGAAAATAAAATTTCTTGAAATTCATTATTATATTAATTTTGGCTCTATGTCTGCAGTTAAATTCTGCTTCCAGTAGCTTAATTTTAAAGGGATATAAAAGATGAACTTTAGTTATGATTAACTCTGTGTAACAATTTAATTTTTAATCATTATTTTTAAGAAACACTTGCTATTCACAAAGGAATATTTGTAATAAACTCTTAAATTCTTAACCGCTTTTGATGATAAATAGTAAATTTAAAAAATATGATAAATATTTTAAAAACACCTCTATATTTCATATTTTGAAATAAATAAACAGAGATATACACACACATACATATATATACATACATGCATAAATACATATACATATATAAATAAATACAACGAAATTTCGTCGAAAAGATGAGATTTTAATAATAACGCCTCCATTCTTAGAAATACATTATATTCTTCTCTGAAAGGAGTAATAAAATTTCGTTATTAAAGTTACAGGTTTCTGTTTGTCGGATAAGTACATTAATTCATATTTATGCTCATACAAAAACTGCATATTCTGAAAGTCATTACAATGTTAACAATACGCTTAACAATAGACCATGCATGTTTCTGAATATGACTTCCAAGATTCACCTTTGCTTCTACGAAATCTTTGTTGTAAAAATCTAATAATGCGACATTGTGATAAAAAAATCAAATAATTGAGTTCTTTTATTTTTAAAGAGCAAATAAATGTTCCATAGGTGGATAAGGGTTCCATTCAATAAATTAATTTTTAAATGTACTGTGGTGCTGGTTAAAAAATATAGTTTTAAGTTAACCTTCTAAAAACATATTTAATTAATCTTAGAACATGATCGTACATCGTATAGTCGTAAAAAAGTGCATTGTGCCGCATTAAAACCCACCACTAACTCTTTTGCATGAGTTCCTGGAATAAAATATATTAACACACACACACACATTATCAATATATATATATATATATATATCTCGACAATTATATCTTATATTTGTTTCTGTATGATGTATATTTACATCTTACAATTTGATACATTCGTATTCCTTTTTGCAATGTACCGGCTCTCCGGGAGTGTTGTCGCGACGTAAAGCATGCTTAACCGGGGTGAGGGGGTCACAACTCCCCCCGGCCATCTTTTGGTATATTGTTTCCATCCATACCTCTTTTCTTTTTGACAATATATATATATATATATATATATATATATATATATATATATATATATATATATATATATATATATATATCATCATCATCATGGTACTACAGCCCTTGTAGGGCCTTGATGTCCCTTAAGATTTTTGACCATTCCTTTCTATTGGCCGCTTTCCTCTTATAATTGCTAACACCAAGCAATTTTAAATCCTCCTCTACCTGCTCCTTCCATCTTACCCTAGGTCTTCCTCGAGATTTTGACCCTCCTGGGTTTCCTTCCAAAAATCATTTAGTGACTATCCTGTCCTCCATCCTCATCATATGTCCGAGCCATTGAATTCTTTTTTTCTTATAGTTGTAACTATATCTATCTCTCTATATCTTTCATAAACCTCTTTATTGTTCTACTCCTCCAATGTCCATTTTCACATATTGCTCCGAAAATTCGCCGCAGAATTTTTCTCTCCCATATTCCCAAAAGATCGGTATCTCTTTTAATTAAAGTCCAAGTCTCCGATCCGTATAGAGCAATTGGTATTATTATCACTTTATAGATGAGTATTTTGAGTTTAATATTTACATAGCTTGACCTCAATAGTTTCTGTAAGGCAAAATAACATCTGTTTCCAGCAGAAATTCTTGCTCTAATTTCAAGTTTAATCTCATTGTTATCAGTAACAAGTGAATCCAAATATTTAAATTCCTTAACTCTTTCACAGTTTATTCCTTCACAGTCAAAAGTTTTATAACTTAAAAGCTTTCGCTATTTCTCGTATTTACCATATACTTAGTTTTAGAGTTATTCACACTTAAACCAACTTCCCTTGAAAACAAAAGCAGATCAGAACAACACTCGCTGAGTGCCCTTTGGTTTCTGTACAGTAAAACCAGATCATCTGCAAATGCAAAAATTTGGCAAGTTCTGTTAAAAATTGTCCCTCTGGGTTGCATATTGGTTTTTCGGATTACATATTCTAAACACAAGTTGAACAGACCAGTTGACAGTGGATCTCCCTGTCTCAACCTTTTTCTTACATCGAATTCTTCTGATAATGTGCTTTGAATTATTTATTTTGTTGAAGTATTGGAGAGAGTCAATAGAATCAATCCTATTAACTTGGGGTGAATTCTCAACTCCTTTAAAATCAAAAACAACTTAGCTCTGTCAATACTATCATAAGCTTGTCTAAAATCGAGAAAAAGTTGATGAATATCAATGTTAAATTCATAACATTTCTCTAGTATAGTTTTTAAAGAGAAAATATGGTCAACCGTCTTCTTCTATAATCCTATTACACCCACAGACCACTTCGCTTCAGCCAGGGCTGGCGCACAGGAGTGCAATGCCGCGGCATTTATGACATGCCGCGGCATGTTGACAACTGGGGTGTAAGGTCACAATCCCTTACCGCCATTAAGTAAGCTTCTCTCTAAGCCTTCCTTCTTTTTCAAATTTTAAATGCTTTTTTTACTTTTTATATTTATATTTATATATATATATATATATATATATAATCCAAGAAAAAGAAGATTTAAAGGAATATGGGATAACCAAATGCTTTGCATTTAATGGTTGGGGAGGATTGCGACTCCCCCTCCCGTTTAAAGCTGCTTTTCAAGCCTAGGCAAACGCCCACGGTACCAATACAAAGTAAAGGTTGGTCCCCAATGCGTGCTAATACGAAGGCAACCGGATACGGTTGGTCCCCAACCATTAAATGCAAGGCATTTGGTTATCCCATATTCCTTTAAATCTTCTTTTTATTGGAGTATTATCTGCTCCGGAGTATAAAGCGGCTTGGCGCCTTTTCCTGAGTAGTGCCTTTGCTTTTTGTGGATATGCATTCTATTTGAATTTGATTACTGGTTTTTATATGATATATATATATATATATATATATATATATATATATACTCTTTTGCAAAAAAAACGAAGCACGCCTAAAAATAATCCAATCATCTCGAAATTTTGCATGCAAATTCCTTTATACCAAGCATGCAAATGATTAAATTTGCAAGGCCAATTAGTGTTAACTTCGGCCATAGCACGCGTTTCTACTACGCAATTGTCATCCTATAAAACTGGTTAAAAATGAGGACGGTTTATTTTTGCTCGTTATAGTGACTGCAGTTCTGTGGAGATACAACCAATAATGCCGTTACGACGTTGCCGGAGATCTTATAAGCAATTAGACGAGTTTGAACGTGGTCGTATAATCGGGATGCGTGAAGCCGACTGGTCATACCGAGCAATAAGCCGCCACATGCACCGAACGGGCACTGCTGTGCAGAAGTTCTGGCAGCAATGGTTGCTGCAAGGGACTAATCGGCGGAATGAAGGCTGTGGAATGCAAAGGTGCACGAATGCGAGACAAGATCTGATGATTTTGCGACAGGTCCGAACTGGTCCAACTGCATCATTGTCCGCCATCCAACGTGCTACCGCCCCTTCCATACACCCGTGGTACCACCTCACAGCCCTTGACTGAAGTGGGGTCACGCTCACGGCGGCTTTTAAGGGGTTTACCCATAACCCTATAACGTCGACAGAGTCGTTTGGAGTGGTGCCGTAGCCGATCATAACATCTGCTAGCTGACTGGCATCGCATAGTGTTCCGCGATGAATCGCGCTTCAGTCTTTTAGCAAATGATCATCGGTTACGCGTGCGGAGGCGCCAGGGTCAGCGGTCCTAATCAGTATGTGTTTTACACAGGAACACAACCATTACCCCTGGTGTGATGGTTTGAGAACTCTCTCTCACGACAGCAGGTCGCCCCTAGTCACCCTGCGTACAAATTTAACAGCTCAACTATATGTTGATGAAATCCTGCGACCGTTTGCTATTCCTTTATGGTACGCCCATCTAGTATCATTTTCCAACAAGATAATGCCACGCCACATACTGCTCGCATATTTTATACTATCTCGGTGCTGTTGATATTGTACCTTGGCCAGCAAGGTCACCAGACTTTTCGCCAATCGAACATGTATGGGACATTCTAGTCCGTCAGATCCGGGCACCCTAAAATGTAGTACATCTGGAGTAACAACTGAGGAATAACTGGCAGTATATATCGTGGGATGGCATTAGGAAACTTTATAACTCCTTACCTAGATGTATACAAGCATTCACTGCCGCCAAGTAGAGTTTCACCGAGAACTGATTTGAAAATTGAATGTGCAATTGCTAACCATTGAGGGGTCCTTCGGTCTTGATATTGCAATCTTTTCATTTCCTATGTATGAGCTGTATTCATATTTAATTTCAATAAAAACAGTCACTTTCTTCGTGGTGCTTCGGTTCTTTTTTTTCACAAAAGAGTATATATATATATATATATAACCAAAAGCCACCGTGAATGGAATATACATGTGAATTATCTCATCTTAAAAGAGAAGAGTAAGGTTACATATGGACTGCCATTGTTTTCTTTATTTATTGTTTCTTTGAACTTTTATCTTTGCAAATACACATACTTCACAAAAACATATTTCTATATATTACAAGTCACTTTAATAAATTCTAAAGTAAATAAATTTGAATACTTTGCGAAATGGATTTTCTATGTTGTGAACATTTTATTTTTTTTAAATACGAATTTGTTAATTTATATAATACATAAACACACAAATACTATACTGTAATACAAATTGTTTTATTTATTGCGTCGTGGGAGATAACTGAGGCAAATATACCGAATACCTTTAGGTACTTTTACATTCAGTATAAATCCAATGAAAAACAGATTTGTTTCCTTCAGTGTAAAATTATGTAATTATTTAAATATAAGAAAATTCCCTAAGGTAATTTACTTGCTAAAGATTTAAAGACTAATATATATTTCGTACTTTGCTATAGTTTTAAAATATTGTTAAAGTTAATTTAAGTTATTCTGTGATGAAAGATAAAGTTACACATTTTTCAACTCTTATGCATTTTCAAATTATCTTGAAAACGTTAAAGAAATGCCCTAATATTTATTTCGTGTATATTTGTATGGTTACTGCCATTTAATGTAATAAATTTAGTAAAACTGCAATTGAGTTGAACAGCAAGATGGTTCAACTTCTTGCAGTTTAACTTTGACTTGTCCTGGGGTTGAACATGTTTGCCTAATTTTGCCTCAAATTCATGTGTTGAGAAATACCGTCAACCTTGACAGCAATTTTGTTTCACTGAACTGACTTTTAGTTTAATACATACCAAAGTTATTTTAATTTTATTTTGAGAACATAAAAAGGAGGTGTGCAAATTGTCACCTCCTTTTTATGTTCTCATATTTATGTCACCTCCTTCTATGTTCATCACCTCCTTTTATGTGCATTACCTCCACCTATTGTCACCTCCTTTCTATGTTCATCATATTCATGAAATTACCTGATATAGTAATTGCATAAATATGATTTGTAATTTAATAAATGTCTACTCCTCTAATAAATTAAAGCTTTTGTCTTTCATAAAGTCCGACGCAGTGGCCGAGGGGTCAATGGGAATCGAACTCATAACCCGTTCCGTCTATTGTCCATCCACCCCCGGGACATACCAGACCACTTCATGCCCTTCCGACCATGGATGTTGTGTTATTAGGCGTAGTGTGTCCCGCCCTCACTTGTGCTCCGGGGCAATGTCTCGTGACGGGTAAATGGTTCACGATTCTGGCCGATTTATAGACAAATATTTAAATATATCAAGTGACTAGCCAATAACAAAATATATTTTGTAAAATATGGGCAGTACTAGCATGATTTTTATAAATATACAGTCCTGACCATTATTTACAAATAGTCGTGGGGGTGGGATATTCCGGTACTTAGCACGCATGGTTTGCACTCTGACGATCCGAGTTCACTTTCCGGCTCTACCCAAGATGTCCCCGTGTTCACGCGGAATAAGGGCACGTTAAATATGTAGGTTCGAACGCTTTTCCGAGAGGTTGGTGGTAGGGGAAGAAAGGTATGTTCTTTGTGGATGCAGCCTCCACTGGGTTCCAGTTTAAATTGCGTAGCACTCCTCTGCCTTTCTTACCGATACCTTAACTTTCAGGTAGGTCGAACTGTTTGGGTCGAAGAAGAATGATCGAATGTATCAAGGCCCTGGCATAAATAAATAAATAAATGCATATTTTATAAAATAGGTACAATAATCACATGGTTCCAGCATATAGATGGTTCTGATCACTAGTCATATGCTAGTCAGTTGGTTACATCTTATGTTCTGTACACACTATTCATATTTATACTATTTAAGCAATATGATGTATCAAATGGTGAAAAACTTTTTGATTACATGCCCTTGCTTTTAGTGAAATATGTGGTTGTAAATTTCTTACAAAAATTAGCCAAACTTACAGCCTGCATATTTTAGCATTCATTTACAACCACACAGAAGAAATTCACCTCATATTACAGTCATATTCCCCACAACACTCTTAATTATCTAGCATCGAATATCAGACATTACAATTTATTGTATACAGATAAAAGCGCTCTGCATAAATCTATATTAAATGGAGTTTTGCGAATTTGATGAGGAAGCTATCCCAAAACTAACATTACCGCTAATTTGTGTTTAAGATGAGTTTCGCTTTAGGAAACGTTCGCTCAAGGAATTCCCTGAAAATATATTATATAACGTGGAAAAATTGCAGCACTCTTTCTAATGAATAAGGGATATGACATGCGCTCAGATTAAAGAGTAATGAAAATTAAAAAAGTTTATATTAATTTGCATAAGAACGAATCAGTTAATTGGTTAAAAATATTATATGTTATATTTTCTTCTTAAATAATTGGTAGATAATTATATTTATAAATTAAGGGCACAACATCGTTAGACAGAATGCCATTTAATAAAAACATCCTAAAGACATACAAAGTTTTAAAGCAAGACCGCACTTTCTGGCGTTAGTACACCCTTCATCAGTGGCTACATGAAAAGCAAACATGGTTCATTCATATATAGACCATATACGTAGCAATGTTGCATACATAAATATAAAATATAATCTGAACTCAGTAAGTTGAATAGGCTAATAATTAATACAAATAAACCTAAAAAATGAGTACAGAATTCTTTAAAAAACATATGTTAAGAACATTGCCAGAAAAGTACAAATTCGAAAAAACAGCCAAGCATACATTTCTCAAGGATGACGTCAAAGATAACTATGGAGGTACTTGAATTGCACAGAGTCGAGAACGAGTCGCCATGCAAAAGTTAGAATTTGAAAGGGATCAGGATTACAAATCGAAGAACTGTAAATCTAAATAAAAAGGGATTCATAAAGGAGAATATCACGAGGATTATTATAAGGAATTAAGAGGAAATATTTTTCAAAGATTGGCAGGATCAAAGTGTGGTTAATGATAATATCCTGCCCATCTCTGATAAAACTTTCCTCTTAATTCGTTTCAATAACCCTCCTAATATTCTCCTTTATGAATCCCTTTTTATTTATATTTATCGTTTATCTAATTGTAATTCTGATCCCTTTCAAATTCTAAGTTATGCTAGGCGATTCCTTCTAGACTCTATGCCATTCAAGTCTCTTCATAGTTATCTATGACGTCATCCTTGTGAAATATATGATTGACTGTGTTTTGGGTTTTATACTTTTCTGGTATTCATCTTACCATATGCTTTTCAAAGAATTTTATACCTATTTTTTAGGTTCATATGTATTAATTAAATTAATAGCCTATTGAACTTACTAAGTTCAGATTATATTTTATATTTATTTATGCAACATTGCTACGTATATGGTCTATATATGAATGAACCATGTTTGCTTTTCATGTAACTACTGATGAAGGCCGTACTCACGCCCGAAAGCGCTCTGGCCTGGTTTTTAAAACTTTGTACGTCTTTAGGATGTTTTTATTAAATGACCTTCTGTGTAATGATGATGTATCCTTAATTTATGCAATTAAAACAGACATGATGCCACATATATTTTATATAACTATATTTGTGTTTATTACTTTCTATACAATGCACTTTAATGTAGATGAAATGTATTTATATTAATTTTCATACGAATAGATTAGGTAATTTGTTGAAGAAAATAAACATTACATTTTAGCTTAAATAATTGTTACACATTAAAATATATCTTCGTTTATTACTTTCAATACAATATATTGGTAGTGTATAGGGAAAGTATTGGAATCGTATTGAAAATTGCAACACGAGTTTTAGACGGTTGTTCCGATACTATTTTTAGCATAACGTCTGTGTGCGTTACGGCTTATGCCATGTATGAATCCACTCTTACTCTAAAATTAATTGATCAAATATTTTAAAATTCAGTAGGTAAGCTAATTGAGGATTATCCTGGTGCCAATTACATTTTCGTACAATTCGGAAAAAAATAACCTGATTTTTAGCGAATTGACTCTGTATTCACTCCAGCTAAGAATCGAATTGGTCCGGTACGAAAAGGCAAATATTTTTAAATTGGAATGACACATTTTCCGCCGTTTTTTTAATCTAAATGAGTCTATCTTTGCTGCGGCAGACAATAATTTGAGATCAGGCATTTTGATTAAAACGTAGCCGTGTTGTCTAGACAAAAACTGATCGCAAACTAAGTGCATTTAATTTATGAGTTTTCTAACATTGGAAATTTTAAAATGCACTCTTATTTATTTTTTCTGGTAATAAAATATCCTTGTGCATACTGCCCTAAAATTTATTTAGATTGGATTCTATTATTGTATTGGATACTATTATCTTATAACATTTCTCTAAAATAGAAATAATATTTTGAATTTTATTTCAGTGTAAAAGAACATTTTTCTTTTTTGCTACCTTTTTCGACAGATACTTTCATAGTGTCGTTCTGGGAACGGTCGCAAATGAACGCGTATTTAGGGCTTAATACGACCGCTTTATGTAACTGGTACGAATACATTGTATATGTAGATGTAATCATAACTTCGGAGATAAAACTAAAAGTTCTCACAGCTTAAAATTTTACTTATTATAACTTATTATTTGCAAACTATGAACAGTTTAAGAATAATTTGTAAGCTCTATAACTATATATATATATATATATATATATATATATATATATATATATATATATATATATATATATATATATATATATATATATGTGTGTGTGTGTGTGTGTGTGTGTGTGTGTGTGCGTTTATACAAAATATCAAAACGCAAGAATTTATGCTTGAAGAATCTTCAAATTTTACAGAAATAAATTTTACTACATACATTTTGGATGTGAAGTACGAAAATTAAGTGAATTGCTAAAAATTTTAGGTGAAGACCTTTACAAGTGTTAATAGTGAGAATCGACTCTTGCCATATTTGTAGGTCATTAGTTTTTTCATTTGTAAAAGCTGCAAATTTTTAGAATTTTTGTTTTCATAGGCTTTCCTTTCATCTTCTCTTTTACTTTTTAAGTTATATGCACCTAGTTACGATATATATACGTAGTTACTAATGAAAAAAAATGGAGTAAGGAAATTATTTTGGCTCAAAACAGGCCATTTGGAAATTGAGTGGTGTTAACTGTAAGTATTTCATCTAAATAGCGGGCGCTTATTTATTACCCTGATAACGGCGGGTGATTCCTTCCAGTTACACAATATAACAAAATGGCTGTTTCCTATTTTATATTTCCGAAAAAAATAAAATGGTATATGCAAGATGGACTAGAAAAATCTCCGAATAATACTTTATCGCACCTTGGAATCCGAATGTTCCCACGAGATCATAGGATTTTTATTTTAAAACTTCTCTGAATTTTGAAAAAAGGGTTTTAAAGTCGATATAATGCGCTACAAATATATAGCAGTGCATTTATAGGAATCCCTCTTTCAAAAATACTGTTATCATAAGATTGTAACATATTTTCAAAGAAACTTTGCCTTTTACACAAATATAACTGCTGAAAATCTATCAAAAATACAGTATTTTGCTTATTAAATGTAAGTATCTTGAAAATACTTTCCACCTTTGCAAATTATTTACGAAGACGCTATTTATATTTAGTGTTCAAAGGTTAAACGTTTAAACACTTCTCCTGCGACATTTGATACGTATCTTCAAATTCAATTCTTGATACACCTGATGACATATTGAGTATCAGATGGTCATTTACTAATGTTTATATCCAAAGGAAACTAATGGAAAATGTAAAAAATAAAGGCAAATGATATAAGTTGTGTAATACTATGCAGTATTGTATTGTGTTAGTATATAATATTTATGTGTAGTTCTGTATTTATATATAAACTGATAATGGGATTGAAATGACATTTCGACGAGCATTTACGAGCAATGGCGAGCATTTCTAATGATTAATTTTGAATAGACGCCCAGTCTTGATATAAAATGGCTATTCTGCATTAATCATGAACTTAAGCCTATCGATATTCTACCATTTTAGGTCTGATGATCAAGTTCTGAATGTCATTGGTTTTGAATTTTTTTCATTTATTTTCTATTTATTACTATTTAATTAATTATATTGCTATATATAACTTTTCTATTATTTTCTCAATCAGCATAATTTTTTATGAATTTCTGTTGTGTATCCCCCTCAAAAATTATTTTTCTCTCAATAACCAGTATTCTATTAATTGCATAATATAGGATTCTTAATGTGTTTTATATTTTGGTCCACTCTAATAATTCTCACTAATTCATATCTTATAACTATATATTTTAAGTGTTGCCCATTTCTAGTTTTCACCATTAACTAATTTCACTATGCAACACGCTTTTATATTTCCTTTGAAAAATACGCAATAAATACATATATGATAAATTGTATCGCTGTCGTAATAATTTTAAGTGTATATATTGGGACATTTTTAATTTTTTGAACTGAGAATAATATTAGCAGAACATTTATTTGCTATGTCAACAAATCAAATATTTAGACTGGGACAAATATGTGAATTTAACAAACATTCAATCGATAGACTCATGGTATATGCAAAAGTAAATGTATTGAAACTAATTGATGTTTTCCGATTAAATTGATGCCGATGAAATTGAAAATATACAATGGTTTTCGAAGAATTTGAGTAGTGAAAATGGACCATCTCACCCAAAAATATTTTTGTTTATTTAAAAAATATTTTGAAATACTATCAAATCTTTGAACTTAATTTATTTCTATCACATCTGTGAACTTTAATATCCAAAAAAGCAAGATGCTTCATCAATATTTTAAATGGGTATTTTAATCTGAAGTATAATGTTTAATGGCATTTGTTTGAACGGTTGTTCTTCCAAAGTGATCTTATTAATTCCAAGCTTGCAATGTTTAAATGACATTTATGAAAACTATAAAAGTATGTACCATGCTATAACAAATATATTTAGCATAATAAATATGAAATTGCTAAAACTAATTTATAAATTATTTTAAATTAACTAAACGCTATATGTATTATTGAATACTAGAATACAATTTTGATTTTTTAAATTATAGTCATTTTATAATTCTAAATATGATATTAAAATATGTAATGGGAGTAACAGT
Organism: Amaurobius ferox; assembly: GCA_951213105.1. Lineage (NCBI taxonomy): Eukaryota > Metazoa > Arthropoda > Arachnida > Araneae > Amaurobiidae > Amaurobius > Amaurobius ferox. The sequence goes on from OX578148.1 coordinate 121,031,900, forward strand.
AAAATTATTTTATATCATAATTAGAAAAATAAATACATACAATTAAGAAATATTTGATGTAATAAAACTTCATTTTTATTATTTTTTTAAAATATATTTATATATTAAATGTTTAACAATTTATATTAAAGAAAATATATTGTGAAATAATTAATACGATATAAAAAGCATTACAGAGGGCTATTCCTTTTACTTCTCTGTAGGTTTCCATAATTGGACACTCGGTGTAGGGTTATCAGATTTGGAAATTTATCGCCAATTTGAGGACTTTTGGCGACTTTTCTAAGGTACTATATGCTTTACTAAATAACGAATATTCTGGAAGGTACTTGTTCCTTCTGGAATTATTTTTTATGGAGAGTATATAAAATAAGAGATCACGCAGTTGGAGCGCAGTTGACGTTATATGAGCTAAATTGAATTGGGAGATACCTCAATATTTTGAGAACAGTATAAAATGTTTTGTGAAATTACTAGAGTATTTAATTTCAGCTTTACTGTACTTGGCACTTATTCAGAGATCATGTTGCGATACTTCTTGAGCTATTTGCTCTACATTGTTCCTGTTAACTCTGTGCTTGTAAATAAACGCTTTAGTTATTCAGAATCTGGACTCATTCTTGTACCATAAGAGTACACCCACGATTCCTGAGGTTACATTGCAACAATTTTGTAAACGTAATAGCGTTGATTATTTTTTTCTAATCCTTCACATAACGTATTTTGGATTATAACTTTATGAAAACATTTATTTATACGATTATATGATAATAAATAATAGTTCTAATTACAATCCTATAATTCAATAAATACATTGGCTATGATTAAGAATTATATGATTATAATTAATAGTTCTAATTATAATCATATAATTTTATAAATAAATTGGTTATGATAAATAATTATTAGTGAATAAAGGGTCCATTATAAATTTACTTACTAAGTACTGTAGTATGGAAATGAATTAAGGAACTCTAAAATATTTAATACGTTTAAGATTTATCACTTAAGTGAAACGGGGTGTCCGCATTTAAGGAATATCAGAACGAATTCAAATTATTTTAATATAATATATTAATTAATGTTCGATTTGTTTTGTATGTTTTCTTCGCACATTCTAACACCATATATCAATTTCTTATAAAACAACAAATATATACATTCTAATTACGATCATAATTACGAAACATTTATGATTTTAGTTTTCATTTTATGCCACGCAGGTAAAAATATTCTACATAAACTAAAACCTAATGAGACCTTTGTATATTCACAACAAGAAAGGTGAATCATGCTTAAAGCATTGAATATAAAACACTTTCCAACTTCAACGCAATTTTATTTAAACATGTCTAAAATGCAATACATTCCTCGGTAATATTTTAAAACTTATCACAATACTGCATTAATTTATAATATTTGAAAACTTAAACCTTCATCGAAAAAAATGAACTTCATTCAAATGATGGCATTGAAATATAAATTGCTAGGTTTAAACATCTCTAAAATGTGATACATTCCTCGGTAATAATTTTAGAATTATCCTAATACAACGATAATTTATTATATTTGAAAACTTCTTCGAAAACAACTGAAATTCATTCAAATGAAGTTATAGAAAAAATAACACGCCTGGTTCTCTCTTTAAAAGCAGCATTTTATTCATAAATAATTTCCCATTCATGTCATTCATCACAATGCTATAATAATTTATTTTATTTAAAAATTAAGACCATGGAGCTACAAGTAAGTAAAACTCTATGCGTAAAACTTCATCGAAAATTATCGTCCTTCTCTTTCTAAAATCAATGAATATTTCATTCATATCAGCCATGCAGACTCCATGAACTAAATGATTTTGTGTCAAAGAAATACAGCACTTCTAATACAACTCATTCTACATATTTTGCTGTTTACATTTTACATATTTTCTTTTCTGGAAGATATCCCAAAATTCAGAATTTAATTAAATTTGTTTTTTTCCCTATATTAAAAAATGTATAATTAAAAAACTACTTAATAAATTTTACAGAATTTTTTTTATATATTTTATGGGATAATGTGAATATTTCCTAAAAATTTGAAAGCAATTTGTAAATTTGCAGAAGCAATTTGTAAATTTTAAATTTGCTTAAAAAATGTTTGAAAAATTAGGTCCCATAGGGTTCAATGTATTTTAATTTTTTCAACCCGGGTTTAATAAAAAGCTAATTGGGTGATATTATTTATTTATATTCCCATAGGTCCCACAGACCGTCTGAAAAACATACTAAAATTTCATTTCGATAAAGTCATTTTTACGGCAGTTATCGTGCTAACGGACAGACAGACAGACAGACAGAATGAACAAAGTCGTAAACACTTTTCAACTATGTTGTAAAGTGTTAAAAATATGTCACAAAATTAACATTATTGGGAATTTGTTTTAAAATCGATGTCTCAGCTCAGAGAGACCATTTACATAATGTGGAGGAATTGAAGCAATTTGCCACATAAATGAGCATCTTGGGACATGAGTTGATTAAAGGAAAATAGGAAGAGTGCTCTTTAAAATTACGCTAAAGATAAATTAGTCAAATCTCAATCAAAAACAAAAGTTATCGCTGAATGCGAATACGGCATTTATCTTACGCTTGTTTGTCCTTGTATGCATAAATAAGTCACGAAAATGAGAATGAAAATTTTACGTTTCATTTTATAAATTGTTAACACTTGTTTGAAATGCAAAAAAATCTGATGTGGGCAGCATATGCCTTTCCTTATCCACGCCACAGTATTTGCAATGTTAAATTATACATTTGACTCTTTTTAAGATGACAACATGAAAAACTATTTTGTACCCAATAAACTTATACTTTACGCAACTCTAAATTAACAATTATAAATATTGATACCATCCTTAATAAGCAGTATAGTTCATGTATTTAAATATCTTAATAATAAATTCATCAAACAGTCGTCATTTTCATTAACTTGACATTATTTTTGCAATTTTGACGATATTTTCGTCAATGTGGGGCGACTAAATGTCACTAAGCTGGATATATTTACAAGAGCATTTCTTATATAATAAAAGGGATGCCCATCATTTGAAAGAATTAAAAATTTGCAAAACATTGAATCCCATTTGGTGTTATTTTTATCAATTTCGGGATATTTTATCAGTTTGATAACATTTCTATCAATTTTGTAACAGTTTTGCCAATTTTGCGACATTCCTGCCAATTTGATAACATTTTTATCAATTTGGCAACAATTTCGCCAATTTGGCAATAAAGAAGTCTTCAAGTTGGCGATAAGCCGTCAAAAATCCTAGTCAGAATTCCGCTAAGCGTTACAGATGAAGAGATATTATTCTTATGTTTCCTCCAAAATAAGGAACTTTCATCAATTAGCTGTTATTGTCATTGATTTAGCGTTATTTCGCCATTATCAATTTGACGCGATTTTTATCACTTTATAAACATTTAAAACTCGCCAGGATGGCGATATACCTCCAAATTCGTCGCCAAAATTTTGTCAAGCATTATGATCGAAGAAATAGGTTATTCTTAAAGTAGATAAGCGAGGAATGGTGTCCAAATGCAAAACTATTACCCAAAGTACCTTCTCTTATATTAGATTCTTATATTATTTCCAAGATATTGAATTTTCATCAATTAGTCTTCATTTTCATTGATTTAGCTTCACTTTTATTAATTTGGCGATATTTTCGTCAATGTGGCAACATGTTAAGATTTCGCGGAGTTGGTGATATTCCCCCAATTATTATATTCTTATAATTGATAAACGGATTGTTTATTCTTATAATTGATTATATTGGTCATTCTTATAATTGATAAATGACTTGGTTATTCTTATAATTGACTATATTGGTCATTCTTATAATTGAAAAACGACTATTAGCGTCAAATTAGAATTGCTATTACCAAAAGTAAATAAATCTCTCGTAAATAGAACGAACTAGATTTATGAGAGTGATGATAATAAATGTATCGCATAATATTACATATAAAAATTGAACAAATTTCACTATAGTTAATAGTTATTACGAATTTTATGTGATATTTTGAAAAATTTATTTTAAAAATATTCAGTATTTTGAGAACGGTTCATACCAGCGTTCTAAAGTTTAGGTCAGTTGTTTTCTAATGAAAAATCCCAGATAAAATGATCACGTTATTGAATGTTTTAATTTTTTGATGATTTTTTCAAAATTTCATTTGAAATTTAGATGGGTTCTGAACACTCGAGTGCATGTAGAAACAATAGGCTTCCAGTATTCACTGATTGTGATTCTTGTACTACATTTTGATCGAATCGCTTTATTCGTTCTTGAGATACCGTCACTGATTTGGCGATATTTCGACCCAGATTGACAAAAATATCTTCAAAATTGCAAAAATGACGCTAAATTAATGAAACTGACGTTTAATTGGTGAAGTAGTTATTAAAATATTTTAATATATGAACCATACCGCTTATTGAGGATACTATCAATAGTGATAATTGTTTATTTAAAGTTATGTTAATTGGATACTTTAAAAAACTTTTACATGCTGCCATCCACATCACATATACATTATGCTTATACATTATTTTCTGACTGTAAAAAGAGTAAATACATTGCATTATATAAGGAAAGGCATGTGCTGCCCACATCAGATTTTTACAATTGTTTCGACCAACATTTACCCGAGTAGTGGATCAAGTGTGGAGATCTAATCAAATTGCCACTTTGTGGCCCTGATATTAGACCGTGTAACCTCTCTCTTCTGAGCTTTATGAAACATACTGTCCACAAGCCAAAAGTGTCTTTCATTGAGCTTAAGAAATGCATAAATGCGTTCTTCCTCCATGTAACACCCGGTATACGGTGTTGTACGTTGGTAAAACTGGATTATCATCTAGATATGAATGTCGTGTAGAAACACTCTTAGGAACACATTGCATATCAAGTGTTCAGGTGTCAAGAGGGTTAAACGGCATGTCTTTAATAAAACGGTATGCATATATCTTCTCCATCAATAGTCCAGCCATTTACAAATTATTATTCATTTATTTAATAGTAAAAATTATGGGGTATCTATGAGGTCAAAATTATAAAACTTCCAAAAATCTTCCACATTATGTGGAAAGGGCAAGAATTATTTTGCAAAAAATCATAATTGAAGAAATTTTTCTGTCCGATGACGGGTATATATTAAAACATATAGGTTCGTGGATTTACATGAAAGCCGTGTTTCTGAGTTGAGAGTATGGAAATATCGTATGTGCATAATTAGGAGAAATTGAGAGACTGTAGCAAATACATGAGAATGATGGGGTATGCACTTGGTAAAGATATATACGAGGGAACTTTCGTTGAAATAAACATACTGAGGGAACTCATTTTCTTAAATGACGTACGTTCTATTATGCTTATAGAATTAAAATATGCATTAACATTTATTACATGTGCAAATATAAATATTGATGTGTCGACAATACTCTGCGTATACGTCGAAAAAATTCTGCCGCCGATTGTTTTGCATATGTTATCAAGCAGCGCTTATTCCATTTACAAACAAGGCAGCGGTTGATTAGACAGTGCAAGATTTTCTTAACAAAATCTTTGCGGATTTAACACTCTCCTAGGGTCATCCAGTATCCCAGACCTACCACAAATAGAACACGTCTGATACATGATGGTACGACAATTGCAGACTTCTCTATACCACTGAATCAGTTAATCAGTTGCAACATTTGCGGAGACATCTTCCGAGAGGGACAAAAGCAACATAATTGACGTTATACCGCACCGAATATCAGCTTATATAGCTGCCAGGGGGTGAATTTACCTCTTATTAAAATGTCCTCTTCGTGTTGCCACCATTTCTTAATAAAACGTTTCTATTTTTGCTCTCAAATTCCATTCATTTGCAAGTCTTCTCAAACGATATATGCATGCCAAGCTTCGCGGCTGTAGCTCAATTTCTTATAGGTGAATGTATATTTTTTTCAACAGATTGTATAAAAACTCAACAATATATTGTTATGTAAGTTGTCATTATGTCATTAATTCTCTTTCAGCAATATAGATTTTTTAGATTGACGCCAGACTGTGGAAAAGATGGGTTATGTGTCGGAGGAAATCTATTAACAAGCATTTTATAACTATTCCTATCCACAACGGTAATTATTACTACTACTACACACTATTTTAATATCTTTTCATCGTAATTTTATCCAACTTTTACAGTAAGATAAGTTCAGCCATATAAATGAGGCGAAACTTATGAAACTAAAACTGCTGTTTCTCCCCAGTCACGGCATCTTTCCTGGAATTATCCTTTACATAAAATATACAAGTTTGGATAAAACGCCGAAAATATACATTTATACAGTACTCTATCTTACTTGGAAATCCATATGTTTCGACGAGATCTTCAAATCTTTATTTTGAAAGTTCTCTGTATCCAAAGTACTAAGTCGGTTGGAAAAACTACTACCAAAGTGAGCGCAAAAAAGCACTTCAAAGAGAGATACTATTTCTTGGAGATACTATACAATGGAATTGTAGCCTATATTATGAAATATATTAGATACTTTTTGTCAACTATAATGTAATACGTTGTTTTCACATGAAGATATCTTGAGAATATTTTTATATTTTTTCAAATGCTTATCGATGAATCTTTCATTTTTCGTGCTATTGCTATACTAATGTGTTAAATAAATTTCATTAACATTGCATTTTTGATTGGATAATATCAATTGCGGTCTTCAGGTTTAAGCATTATTATTATTGATATTTTCAGGGATTATTGATTCAGAGATTATTGATGTTTTCAAGTTATTATGCCATTGTTTTATTATGACAAAAATTGTTTAAACTCATAAATTGTACGTTGTACGATTAATCTTCTACAAATACACTGGTATATCTTCTAATCTACGAGAATATAAGTAGTACAGGTATATTGGCATATGTTTTGATATATATTGGCATATATTGGAATCAATTACAACCTTCTGGTATAAAGATTACTGAGATAATTGATATTTTCAATTTATTACGTCATCTAATTTATTTTGGCAAAGATTTTTGAGACTCATATTGCAATACGGGTAATCTTCTACTAACACACTGGCATATTATCTAATCTGCAACAATATAAGTGGTACGGGGATATATATATATATATATATATATATATATATATATATATATATATATATATATATATATATATATTCCCATATAATTTTAGTGCTTTCATTCTGGCATATATTGGAATTGATTACGGGTTTATTGATATTTTCAATTTATACATGTAATGTACTGATACAGGTAATATTTTCAAATATTTGCTTATATAAGTAGTGCGTGTCCCATACAACTTTGATGCTTTTATTTTGCATATATTGATTCAATTCCTTTTTATTAGCACTTTACAACAAAGTTGAAAAGTGTTTATGACTTTGTTCATTCTGGCTGTCTGTCTGTCTGTCTGTCCATTAGCACGATAACTGCAGTAAAAATGACTTAATCAAAATGAAATTTTAGTATGTTGTTCAGACGGCCTGTAGGATCTATTGGAATATAAATGAATAATATCACCCAATTAGTTTTGGATTGAACCCGGGTTGAAAAAATGAAATACATTGAGCCCTATGGGACTTAATTTTTCAAACATTTTTTAAGAGGATTTGAAATTCACAAATTGCTTCGAAAATTTTAGTTAATATTCAAATTGTTCCATAACATATATAAAAAAAATTCAGCGAAATATATTCAGTAGTTTTCAAATAAAAAGTAAAACAATAATAACACCTCTTATATGAAGAGATCACCTGACCATGATATGAAAAGATTACGTGACCCACTTCAAAATGATATATGGTGTCCATCTTGTCTCAAAACGTGATTTTTAAAGTTGTTTTTAATTTATATTGAGTGCTGCATTAGTCCTAAAAACCACTTTGTTTGTGCTTAAATTCTGCGCATCTACATACTGAAACAACGCAATTACAATATATTTGAGTTTAAATGCTCATCCAAATTTGATTATTTCTACAACGAAGCCTATTTTTCCCTTATGTAAAATGTAAACAGCGAAATATGTAGAATGAGTTATATTAGAATTGCTGTATTTCTTTAACACAAAATCATTTAGTTCATGGAGTCTGCGTAGCTGATATGAATGAAATATTCATTGATTTTACAAAGAGAAGGACGATTTTTTTCGATGAAGTTTTACGCATAAAGTTTAATTACTTGTAGCTCCATGGTCTTAATTTTTAAATAAAATAAATTATTATAGTATTGTGATGAATGACATGAATGGAAAATTATTTATGAATGAAATGCCGCTTTTATAGAGAGAGGCAGGTGTATTATTTTTTATGACGTCATTTGAATGAATTTCAGTTGTTTTCGATGAAGTTTTCAAATATAATAAATTATCGTAGTATTATGATAATTCTAAAATTATTACCGAGGAATGTGTCACATTTTAGAGATGTTTAATACCAGGCAATTTATATTTCAATGCCGTTATTTGAATAAAGTTCATTTTTTTCGATGAAGGTTTAAGTTTTCAAATATGATAAATTAATGTAGTATTGTGATATGTTTTAAAATATAACCGAGGAATGTATTGCATTTTAGACATGTTTAAATAAAGTTGCATCGAAGTTGGAAAGTCTTTCATAATCAATGCTTTAAGCATGATTAATATTTCTTGTTTTTTGTAAATTTGCTTACAAAAGGGGCCAGGATTTCTTATTCTTCAGATCTGTCCATGAAGATATTTTTGTATAGCGAGACCAGAGATTCTTAAACTTCTTTTTAGGAGCATTGTACTACATATTTTAACAGTGTATTTTGATTTAAAAGGTCATTTTGTATACTATAGGAATTTGCACATGATTGTGATTTTTAAGTTCCTTTATATTATATACTCCGTACGAAATAACGGGTTTGCTGCTAGTATTACATAAAAAAGAAGTAGAAATTAGACAGAAGTTTCATCAGATTATAAATGAATCATAATAATGGTTGATAATTACTTATAACATTCTGCATTGTGTGTTCAAATTATCATATTTAAAAACAAAACTTATCCTTAAATATTATAAAAATATGTAAGGATAAGTTTTATTAACAGTAAGTATTAAACTATTTATTGTTAATAAAATTGGGAAATATGAGAAAACCATGTACATACATGATTTTTTGATATACCCCAATTTCATTCAGTTCAGATTATACACAAGTATACATAACTTAAACCTTTCAATTTAATTCATTTCAGGTTATACATAAGTATAACCTGAAATATTTTTGACTAAGGACACGATGTCAGTGAATATATACGGATCATATCTAAGAATATTTTCTTTGTTATTTTAACCGTAAGTTTAATTTCGATACATTCCTTAAACAACAAATAAATGAATATCATAATCATTTCTTAAAAAATTTGTGAAACTTACAAAATCAAATTCTTTCTTCTTACCTCGGCTTCATTCGTGAAATTGAGTCGCTGTGGGGTAAGCTTATAGCAGTGGAGTGGCAAAGTCACAAGCAGCTGGAACAATCACTTTAATTGTTGTAGCGATTCCTATACGAAATACAGGGAGATCCAAAAATCCTTGACACATTTTAAAATTGAATATAGACGCAAGTAATTGCCGTACGATAGTGAGGTTTGGAATAAAATGCTTTTCACGTTGAAAAGTTTTGGTTAAGCAAATAAAAAAAAATAGTTCCAAACTTTGCCAATAGATGGCGCTGTACCTTCAAAATACCCCCAAAAATGCATAAAAACTGAAGTCGAGTAGTTACAGAGCATTTTTTTTATCCGCTACCATATTTCAATATGTGCGTCCTTTGTAGCTCGAACCACCTCCAAACGGTACTCCATTTCCAACGCAGATATATGTACAAACATTTGAATAAGTAGCGCCATCTAAGGGGAAAGTTTGAAACTACATTTTTTATTTACTTGACCAAAACTTTTCAACGTGAAAATCATTTTAGTCCAAACCTCACTATCATACGGCAATTACTTGAGTTTATATTCAATTTTAAAAGGTGTCAAGGACTTTTGGATCACCCTGTATATCTTATATAATATCACCGTATTTTCTACCATAGAATTCCGATAAACCCTAACATCCAAATTTACACACTAAGAAAATATTTTTATTCACGTAGAACATCCCGTATTTCCTTAGAATTCCGTTTTAAAATTTTATACTTTAAAAGTTACTAAAACATATGGTTAAGAGGAAAATATTTCAGAAAAATTAAGTGTAAAATATAAACATTGTAGTTTATATATAAAATTTCAGGTCGAACCAAGTATCGTTCTAGTAGTGTTGAGCTTTGAATTATACGTTATAAGTACCCAGTTATGCGAGACCAATCGATAAAACAATCGTTTATCAACCGTCGAATTAAACTGCGTCCCATACACTGACAGTTCACCAGTTTGGCGAATTTTTTCGTAGAACTTGGCACTGGCATTCTATGACGAATGATATATGATACCACAAGATTAGGAAAACTGCGCTAAAGGGTTTTATGTTCGCATATATAAAACTTTTTCGGTAGATAAGTTTCCACTTCATTTTTTTATATTGTTTATCTTTATCTGAATTGTATTTGTAACCATTTGTATTTAAGAAATGTGAATTAAATAAAAAACATGTTTCATTCACACAAATATAACAGTGTAAAGAAAAGATGACCGTTTTACAAAATATTTTATTTTTCTTCTCTACATTATGCTTTCTCTAATACTCACGAACACACACACACACACACACATATATATATATATATATATATATATATATATAGACACACACACATATATTTATATATACGCACACGTATATATATCTTCTTATTTGAATTTTATTTTTAAATATCTACATTTAAGAATTGTGAATTAAATAAAGAGAATATGTTTCATTCGCAGAAATATAATACTGTAAAGAATGGACGACCGTTTTACAAAATATTTTATTCTTCTTCTTTACATTGCACTTTATATATATATAATATATATATATATATATATATATATATATATATATATATATATATATATATATATATATATATATATATATATATATATATATGTATGTATATTAGCTCAATTGCCGGCCTCTGCATACAAATCTACAGTTTTGGTGAGGAGTTCCCGAATTTAGTATAATTATCATCTACTTTATAGCGGGTAACATAGTTCATGCTCTGCCGGTAACTTAGTCCAAGCCAGCGCCAGAGAGTAGGTGGCAAAGCCTCCAAACTCGCAAAGTGAGTTACGGGGATTGGCGAGTGTAAGCGAGCAGGGAGCGGAGCCCCCCTAGTTTCAGAAAGAAAAAGTTACAGTTAGTTTTCTTGTTATTGACAACAGGAAGAACAGTCATATTTGCTCTTCTAAGTATGTAGTAATTCTTAAAGCTTAAAAATATATTCACTGTATCAGTTTTAAGGAATTAAATGGTAGAATATACTTTTATTTTCTAAACTTTGAAGCAGAAAAATTGAACGAAATTTCAAAAATAAACTTAGAAAGGAAAAGTTAGTTTATTTGTATTTAATAATATTTTCGACTTCTAATAATATACTGCTGACACTTTGGTGAAATAATCCATATTTATTTAAACTTATTAAGCTATAAAAATTTTGTAATATACAATATACTCATTATTTTTTAGTCAATACAAAAATGTCATATTAAAACTTCAGCAAAATGTATTTTGAAATGTATATTTATGTTTAGACTTCTTACTTGGCTCTCTTAGTACCTATCAATGCTCGTAGTCAATAATAATATAAAGATGTGTTCATTCGAATGCATTCTTATATCAAATTTCAATAAAATATTATGAAGCAATAGAGGTTTTAAGAAATGCTCAATGTGAGAGTTCTTACGGTTTAAACCTTATACAACATGAAAATTAGATACATTAAAAATGTTCAATGATTTATTCAAGTAGAAAAATTCATGTAATCGAAATTCAAGCAAGGCCAGTTTTTTAGGAAGGGGGAGGAGGAATCAGAGTGTTAAGATAAAATACACATTTTTACAAGTTGTATCCCGTAAATTCAAACACAGAGATACTACCAAGAGATAAATTTATACAGTCTGTAAGGCATGTTTGTGGTTGAACCATTCACTCTCTCTCTTTTAGGTAAGTTTAAATCCCGCGTACTTTGAAAATCTATGCATATGTAAACTTGGTCGTTATGGTTTAAGAGTCCACTTTTTATATTGTATCTCCCAATAAAAGTGAATATAGTGTGCATAAAAATAATTGTTAAGAGCTTAAACATTTCTGTAACGATAATTGGGATAGGATACCAAAACCTGCGTATTTTATAACCAAACTAAGCACTGAATCGACACTGTTGGACCAAATGACACGCCTCTGTACTATCAAACAGAAAACTTGCTACCCTATACGTGTATTTTTCAAAGTTTTATGAATATGGGGTAAATACTTGTAATTTATATAAAAAAGTGACGGATAGGAGGACATTTAACTGGATAAATTTCATTCTACAACTATGTGTGGAGCTTCGTGCTCTATATGTGGAAGTTGTAATTAGTAATGCTGCACACAAAATACTTTATAAATGAAATGGAAGACATCACTAGAAAATAATAAAAATGATGGAAGCTGAGAAATTGCAAGTAGAACTATGCGTGAAATGACAGGCATAATTACAAAAAACGCGATATGAGGCAAAAGAGCCTGGTGAGCAGTGCGATACACTTCAACAAATACACAAACTAAAATATAAAAATTCAGTATGATATAAAATCTCAATTTGAATAATTGCATAGTATTCTTTTTTAAAACATTATTGGGTCTGTAAAAATAGACATATTGGCCATTTCCATATCTTTAAGTATAAGGCAGCTTATTGTATTTTTACCGTCAAAGTGAAACCAATGTGCGAACATAGATGCCTACAAAGGACGTATTGACTAGGGCATATTTGAGTTTATAAAAGACACATGATTGTAGCCGTCCTGGTGCTGCTTTGATTGGGGCAGGCAGTAGGGGTGAACAGACGGCTCTGGCCAGACTCCGCAGCGGCCATCTTCGTGCTCTTCGGCATGTGTTGGGTTCTAAGGTTTATCCCCATTCCTCGAAGTGCAATTTGGCTCAGGCCTCTCCTTCCCATGCCTTGACATGTATTGGATGCAAGAGGAGTCATCTGTACTCCAGTCCAGGAGCAGTTCTCCATCTTTTGAAGACTCATGGGTTCATGGACTTGATCTGCTGTTGCTGTGGGTCAAGTGGGATAAGAAACAACAACATAAAAGACACACATGACTTTTAACAATTTTAATCTTGCAGTAGGCAACTCTAAAAATTGTCAGTATACTTTTACACATCTGAGCAGTAGACAACTGAACTCAAAAAGTTACTGGCAGTGTTTCTTTCAGGTATACATCCGGATATATTTTATATTAACTTAGTTTATATAAATATGTGACACCATTTAGATATATTTATATAGGGTAAATAGAAAACTTGCTCTATCCTACCCTCGAAATTTTATTCGCCAACCCGGCCAAAAAATACAGAAAGACTGCGTGACATATTTGCTCAATGCTATTGTAAATAAATTCAACCAACTTCTTATGTGTCATGTGCAATTCAGTTATTAGCTAATCTACACATATATCGGAGATTTAAAAACAGAACAAAATGAATATCTGGTATATCGTTTTTTTTTACTTTTTAAAGCTTGGATACCAGTATTGATATTTTGATTAGTTTTAAATAAGAAGTCTTATCTATCTAATTAAACTTGAACATCTAAATATCAACAACGAAACAAAAAAATACTAAAGTAATTAGATAACAATAACATTTGCATCCATTTGGTATCTAAAAAAAATTTACCGAATAAAATCAACAAAACGAAACATAACTATAAAGTAAATACATCATAGAAAAAAAATAACAAATAAAATGTTTTATTACGCTAGACAATGTAAAAATAGTCTTAAAATAAGGTTATAAAAACTGATGACATGAAACATTTTTACACGGAATACAGTTTTTTACTGAAAATGTCGAGTTTTAAGCGTTGGATAAAAGTAGCTTTATTACACTTTAAGGAACAGAGTGACTGTAAACAGTAAACTGAATTAAGAGGAAATAATTAAAACATTAAAACATGTCTCCTGTTCTTAAACGCAAAGCAGTACATCGAATTTAAAAAAATCTGATGTGGGCAACACATGACTTTCCTCATACAAGTATAATGCAATGGATTTACTCCTTTTGCAGTCATAAAATAATGTATAAGATTCACGGTATTGTATTTTTAAGGCTGAATTGTACATTTTGTGATTTTCCTGATGACAACATGTAGTGCTATTTCAATGTACCCAATTAACTTATATTTCAAACTCTAAATTAACAATTATAAATATTAATAGCATCCTCAATAGGCGGTATAGTCCATTGTATTAAAATATTTTAATAATTAATCCATCAATTTGGCGTCATTTCCATTAATGTAGCAACATTTTTGCAATTTGAACGAATATGTCGTCAATCTGGGGCGAAATATCGCTAAGATGGAGATACATAGCGAGATTATTCTCCAAGTTTGTCAAACACATTACCAAGTGTTACAGACAAACGGAGAGAAGAGCATTTCTTATTTACTACGATGTATGCTCGCCATATGACGAAAATGACAGTTTGGGGAACATTACTTCTCAACTGGAGCCATTTTTATCAATTTTGCGACAATTTTGTCACTTTGGCAGCATTTAAAAAAGTCGCCACGTTGGCGACGTCCTGCTAAATTTCTCGCACAGCGTTACGGACGGTGGACTGAGAAATGGGCTATTCTTATAGTCTAATGACATTTTCGAGATATTGAACTTTCCTCAATTAGTCGACATTTCATTGATTTAGCGTCAGATTCATCCATTTGGAGAATTTTTATCAATCCGATAAAATTTTCGTCAAGCTGGCAGTCACCAAGTTGGAGATATTTAGAAAATTCGTCACCAAAATTTTATCCGAATGTTACGGACGAAAAAGTCGGTTATTCTTATAGTTCTCGTAGATTCTTATATTCTTTCCAGGATATTCAATTTTCGGCAATTATTCGCCATTTTCATTGATTTAGTATCTTTGTTATCAATTTAGAGAAATTTTCGTTAATTTGGCAGTATTTAAAACATCGCAAAGTTGGCGACATTCCTCCAAATTCGTCGCCGAAATCTCGCCAAACGTTATGGAAGCAGAAATAAATTATTCTTAAAGTAGATAAATGAATATTGGCGGTTAACTACAAAATTATTACCCAAAATATATTTTCACATGAATAGAACGAGCTAGATCCAAGAAACTGATGTCACCAAATGTGTTAAGTTAAAATTGTGGAATTCAATGTGTAGTATGTTAATGAATGATTATGTTTTAGAAACCCGTACAAATAAATAACGATGGTTTATAATGCGGCCACGATACAATGTACGAACATTCGATTCACGATCACTATTATTAGAGAGTAATATTTGAACCCGAAGAATCATTTAAGGGAAATAACTCCAATGTTCAATAAATTTCACCACAATTGGAATCGCGTCATACATCGCAACTCTGTTTATCAGTTTCGAGTACCCTGAAAGCACTTTCGAACACACGAAAAACTATTTTTAGCCTGATGTCTAGTGTGTGTCTATCTGTATGTGTAATCTATGCCTTAACTCTAGCTCAAATAAATACTTGATCAAATTTCGAAAAGTTTGGCCAACATACCCACTTTACAGCATTATAAAAAATCTGATGTGGGCAGCACATGACTTTCCTTATATAATGCAATGTAATTACTACTTTTACAGTAAAAACAATATAGATCATTCTTATAGTAGATACTTATATTTTTCCAAGATATTGAATTTTCGTCACTTAGTCGTTATTTTCATTGATATTGCGTCATTTTTATCCATTTGGGGAGATTTTCTTTAATTTGGCAACATTTAAAAAAGTCGCCACGTTGGCAACATTCCGCCAAATTCGTAGCCAAAATCTCGCCAAGCGTTATGCACGGAGAAATAATTTACAGAATAGAGAAATAATGTATTATTTAACAAATACAAAATTATTACTCAAAACATATTTTTTCATAAATGGAAAGATCTAGATCCACGACAATGATCGACATGATCAACATAACGACAATTTCGTAATTTTTATTCATTTTTTAATTTATTGTTTTTTGTTTAGTTGTCCCTTATTAATTGGTTTTTAATTTTTCACGTTTGGATGAAGGTAGCTCATATAACCCGAAACAGCTATTTTCCTCCATTTTGTTATTCACTCATATTTCCGTGGAATTTGAATATGGATAACCTAACTTTTATGTCTTTAATACTTTCATCGTATTTCACTCACTTTAGTTACTGTTTTAGCAATGTTGCTATCTTTATCTCTTTATATGGATTAATTCATTTCTTCATTTAGTTATTTTCACACCTATTGTCAATAACTCAAAGGTTTTAATTTCCTTCTCCCTCAGTTTTATTTTAACTAGAAGGATAAGCCTACCATAAGACCGGTGTATAATTGCAAAATGTTATCTCAGATTTGCTATTCCTAGAGTTGCAAAGTATTCCTTTCTATCCACTTCACCTTTCGCCAGCCATACACCCCTACCATCCATTATTAATTTTTATAATACATTTCTCTATCAAAACACACATACTATATCAAGATGTCTTTACTGTCCACATCACATTTTCTACAGGGATGCTTAACAATGTATATAATATATTTCAGGTTTTTATTCACAAAAATTAATGATTTCAATCGTTATATATCAACATATTTTAACATGAGTTACAAATGATTTAATACATATAAAATTCCAAATTTTACAAATAGCAGATTAATGGAAAATGTATTTATTTTCAAGCAATGCCGTTTGTTCAAAATACAATCGTAAAACTAACCAGATCCAGTCTAAATTAATACTGAAGTTAGGAAAGATGATTTCTTAAAGAACTTGTATATAGAAAAATTGTAAAAATGTTATCAAAAAGAACACCTGTTGACAATCCGGAATTAGATTCCCACAAATGTGTATACAGAAAACAACAAAGTAGAATAGAAAGATACACTCGCTGTGTCTTAGAAAAATATTTAATCATTTTTAATAAAATGCATTTTCGCTCCAGTCAAAGAATTGACAGTTCTAAGGGTTTTCTTGGTGTGAGAAAACTAAATTAAATTAATAAAAGTCTTTGGAAAATATCAAGAATAATTTTGCGAGATTAAATAAAACGTTTTTTGTATTATTTTACAACTTATATGTTAACACTTAACGACATGGTTAGACGAACATTTTAGTAGATAAGGGGCGATGTTAGGTATATTTACAAGTAGTAATATGGCAACCTTTGTATATTTTATAGAACACTTTTTTAACAGTGTTTGTTTTCAAGGTCAGACTTTCCCATATGCCTCATCTAACGACTTCTAATATTTAAGAAAACATTACAAGGTGCGGAGTTACCGATATACAAAGCGTAGATTATGGCCCCTAATTCTGAAATATAAACTCCACAGGATTTTTCCGTATCGCTTTTAACCATACTCCTCTTGAGACTCTTCACGATGTCTTCAAATGAACGAAATCCCCAATAGTGGACTAAATGGTAGATGAGTGTCCCACCACTGATAGAAAAACTTCACACTAATTTTACGTGTCGGTCTGGTAAACGCCTCTGGTAAACTCCTCCTAATAACTCCTCTGAAGACAACGGAATTTTAGGGGGACTTTAAAAAGAGACGGTATTATCAGAAATTGAATTAGCCGTGTGTTAAGGTTCTAATTTCTGAAAGAGAAATTCCGTAATAGTTTCCCGGATTCTTCTAGCCCTTAGAGCTAGCTCCCACTGGTCTCCGAAGATCTAGAATATTTCGTTTTATAAAATTATATATAAATTAATGGTTTCGAAACGCATTGACCTTCATAGGTTTAAACACAGCAACATTACGCTTGTTGATCTGCCCTACTCATCAATAAGGTTGATATCAGATGGCATTTATACAGTGGAACACTTTCAACATTATATATGTTTCTTGAAAACATAATATATGTTTTAAGCGAGGGTTAATGCTATTGTTTTACGACCATGTTGTAAACATAACTGTATGTTACCTATATTATCCGAATACTATAACTATCAATAAAAAACTAATATAAACCGAATTAAATAAATATCAACACTGACCTACAATCACCGATCATGTCCTCAAGAGTGAATGTTGGACTTCTGGTATGTCTTGTTGAACAAGGGTATTTTTCGACTTGGAAACCGGTCGATACTAATAATATTGTATTGCATATTGCTATTTACAAAGTCCTTTAATTGTATTAATTTGGGAAAGGTTTGTGTTGTACGTATAACTTAAATACAATTAGTAAAATTTCAAGAAACGTATATACACATTTTCCACTTAAGTGATTCAGAAATTTATTAAATACTGTTTGAATCAATGTGGAATTAAGAAAGCTGAGTACTATGGTGTATGATCACATAAGAAGGATAACTTCAGTTCTATGAATTAAATGTGTTATGCTTATAGTTTAACTTAAGAGCAATAACTTTCCTTGTAAAATAAATGCACATGATTTCTCAAACACAGTCCTTTTTATCGCCATTAATGGCGATATCATCAATTGGGCCAATATCAAAATCACTAATATTGGCCCAGCATTTATTAGTCCAGGATATTGGTCCAGCAGGAGTTTACAAGGGATACGGATAACTGCAATGTGAATAAGAAAACTTACCATGTGCTAACGTTTTGAGAATCTCTGTGAAAACCTGAGAAATCAGTCATCCCATGCAGTGGATATTTTTGTGTGCCAGTGGGTCCTGTGAATATGCTGTCGTTACTGTTTTAAGACAAACATTTTAATTCTGTGTGCATATATTTCTGGTGTATATATTATTCGTAACAGATAATTATAGCTTCAGATTTATTAAAAAAATTCTTATTTTTAAAATAACTTCAATTTACTTTGGTAGATTGAGAACACATATTATTTCTCTAGAGAAATATTTTATAATTTACTCACGTCTAATCAGGATACGATTGCTGACTCATCACCCAGATAACTTTGAAAAGAGTCACATAAATTGAACAAATCCATCAACATTGCTGAGATATTACTGCGAAAATTACTTGATTTATATTTCACGTAGACATGTTATTAAATATACGTTACAAATAGAGCCCAGTATATTCTAACTGTTTATTATATTTCAAAATAGAGTGTTTCATAAATATATTGCTTCTAACATTTAATTTTTAACTATCTTGCAAACCCCATTTATTTTGAACCAGTTAATTGCGCCATTTTAAGTTCACTGGACACTAAGTTAATCAATTATAACGAATGGGGTCTTTTAGGAAACTCATTCAAGCGTCATTTTCTTTCATTATTAAGTTGCACTCATTTTGATGGATGATTTTGTGATATGATTGATTATTTTGGGTTTTGTAAATTTGATCTAATTTATTTTTATTTTCGATACTACTACACATAAAAAAACTTGTGTGGAAATATTATTATTTATATATAACCTATGCCTTCTTATTCGTTCAATTTATTTAAATTATATTTTATATTTATGAAAATCTGTATCCCGCATATTTTAATCACTTTGAATTTGTATATTAAATTCCTTACAGTAATGTGAAGTCATATATATCGATATAACAAAATTTGGGTGCAATAAACTGGTTGTGTATCAAGGTTAAAAGTTGTCCTGGCTTCCAAAAAATTAAAAACATGATTAGCGTTTCAAGAATATTCAGCAAATGTAGATTTGGATGCTTCCTGTTTAGAATCACAACTCATATGTGCCTTAATACAAAATTAATTTCGCATTAAGGAATACATATTCGCGTAACATAAACACAGGTGTGAGGTCTGTTTAGTTAATGGTACACTAGACACTGGAAGGAAATAGTTATTACTTTCTATTTAGCCATAATTAATTGTAGATTATAGCACATGATAAGCTATTATCTCTCTTATCCTGGGTTCATGTCACCTCCAGCCTCCTCTACTGAGTTTATTTTAATACACAAAGCTCAAATCATTGCAACAGTAATTAATTTGTGAATTATTAGTATTTTATTACATTATAAAAAAATTTCTAAAAAATTATAAAATAAAAATTTTAACAATCACTTAGTTATAACTTTATTGCAAAAACAACTCAGACTATAACTTTGACATCATTTAATGTATTTTAAATAATTTTTTAATGCACATCATTCATCAAACTTTTGCCTCAAAATAAATATTTATAGATAAACTGATATGTGGCATTAACAATCAAAATATACATGCGCTCTGCGGGGGTCCCTCTTGCTTAATTATGTTGTGTATCCTCTAAAATCGTAAGTGTAATCTCAGGATCCAAAAATTACTTCTAATTTCTGGATTAACTAACGATTCATTCAAATGCACCAATAACCGTAAATGCATTTTCTGTGATAACTGTGTAAATATCTTCAAGAATTTATTTTCGCCCCTTTCCCATCGTTAGTGGGGCGTGATCAACTTAGTAGATTAACAAAGTACATGGTAATATTTAACTCTCTTTACCTTTTTAAACCATCATTTTATTTAAAATACAAATATATTTTTTGGTGGTGAAGTTAATCATTGCCGCATTTCTTCTTATTGAGAAGCGGTATGCCAAGAAGCATTTAACTCAACCCCTACATTATGTTCAAAATCTGGCATAAAATTAATTATACGCAAAATAGGCTGCATAAGGTGTGTTGAAGACAGTTGAGCTTCATTTCATAAGTTTCCTAAGAAATACGATTATCACGAGTTGCTATATTATGTACAGTCTGTATTAAAATGCATGGCTTAAATGCTATTGTACATGACGGTTAACTCTACATTGTAATATTTCGCATTTAATTTAAATGTAAATATATTTATTGTATTATTTACTTAAAATGCAAATATTTAAATTAATATGTTAAATAATAAATTGCATGCTTAATTTAATTAATTTCACCAGTTTCGTGTTAATATCGTTCAATTGCTTTTGACAGCATTCCAGTTCGATGCAATTTTCTAAATAAATATTAAATGTCCTTCAAATTGATATCGTAGTTGAATATATTATATAATAATATTCAACTACGTAATTTTTATCCAAATGTTTAACATTTTGGACAAAATAAAAATTAATTTCGAATTATTCTAGTGAAATGATCCAAAAAACATGAAAATTTTAAGAACACCTTCTTTATTATTTTCAAATTTTGTATATTTAAAACTATGATTTATATCATTTTAATGAAACAAGTTTGTACCACAAAGGTGGAAAAACTTTATCTTTCTGTCTTGAATTACATTTGTACAAAATGAATCTATGTATACAAAAACACGATTTTATCAAAATGGGTGAAACTTTATAAACACATGTATACAATAATACATACAGGTAATTACATATTTAAATGCTGAATTTTGCGGCTTTATATTTTTAATCTATATAATTTAAATATTTTGGAATCGCTCTGTCTTGATCTATTTTTAAATCAAATTTTTAAAATACAAAATTTGAACCATTTTACATGCTATCTGCTCTAATGCGTCGTAAGACATTGCCTGGCATTAGAGCGATGATGCATGTGTATTATCCACGGAAGCTAATTTATAGACAATTACAATAACTTTAGTAATATTTTACTGTTTGAATTTATTTTCCTTTTTATTTATCGTGAATCTAACCTCGATCCCGTCCATATCCTCAGTTTCGTCTGGCGTCTTATTCTGGACTCTCTGCGTGTTAAAACTTCTATGGTTTTCTGTAAGTCTAGTTCACCTTTTCTTTACTCAATAACACGTTTAATAATACGATTCGCTTTCATTTCTCAGCATGCAGTTATTTATGCGTTTATTTTGAAATGCATTGATTTTAATTAGTGTCAGATATTCCAACCATCCATGTGCAATTTATTTCACTGTTTC
Organism: Amaurobius ferox; assembly: GCA_951213105.1. Taxonomy (NCBI): domain Eukaryota; kingdom Metazoa; phylum Arthropoda; class Arachnida; order Araneae; family Amaurobiidae; genus Amaurobius; species Amaurobius ferox. The sequence goes on from OX578148.1 coordinate 121,053,966, forward strand.
AAGCTGTATATAAGAGCTTGTGTATTTCATATGCCATTTGCATTGGCACTGATGAAGAACGTTATGGCCTCCGAAAGCATCCTGACATTCTTATAACTTTCTATACGTCCTAAATGGTGACTTAACCTTTACTATATGTACTCTTAACTGCCGACATGTCTAATATAAAGACCTTGGTTATATTTCCTGTTCAGACCGATTGTAAATTTAAAATCGAGTGTTCAAAAATAAATTACACATATAAAACAAATATTAGACAGTATTACTTTACATTCTCTAATCATATTTTAATTAAACATATAAAAATTTCGATGTTTAGTCACAAGGTGTTCGTGGACTAATTTATTCTGACAAATTTTTAGCTTTAAGTGAACATTGGGGATTTTCACTTAGGTTTCTGTATTTAAAACTAAGGCAAAGATACACTGTTCCGAAATGAAAGATTTATCATACTTACTAAAGATGCTAATAGCTTTTCAGGTCTTAGTTTAATCTATCTGCATTTTCAGAGTGTTTGTAGCTTATTCATTATCTTCAGTAGTTGAAATTCGAAAAACTAATTACTTGTTTAAGTTTAACTGTGTTTTTTGAATTGCATACATTTGATACATGTAATTATGTTTTAATGGATTCGCTTAAACGTTTATTATATATATATATATATATATATATATATATATATATATATATATATATATATATATATATATATATATAATGTATATATATATATATATATATAATGTATGTATATATATATATATATATATATATATATAATGTATGTATATATATATATATATATATATATATATATATATATATATATATATATATATATATATATAATGTATGTATATATAGATATATATATATATGTATATATATATATATATGTATGTATATATAGATATATATATATATATGTATATATATATATGTATATATATATATATATATATATATATATATATATATATATATATATATATATATATATATATATATATATATATATATATATATATATATATAATGTATATATATATATGTAATGCATATATATGTATATATATATATCAAATCCCTGTAGAAGCCTTTAAACCCTGGAGAGTCTTAATAGAGCAATACTTAAATCATTATATATATAATCAGAAAATTAATAATTCATATAAACTTAATTCAATTAAAAATGATATTAAAGAAATACAAAATGATTTTGTCATTACATATGTCGATAAGGCAAGTGGTAACAACTCAATTATATGTAAATATTATTATAAAAATACCCTTCAGTCACACTTACTTAATAATCAAATCTATAATTTACATAAAACTAACCTTAAAATCTTATACAATAGAATATCAGCCAAATATAAGCAAATCCATCTAAAAAATAGTTGTAATAACATTCCAAATATTATTTTAGTACCCAAGTTTAATAACTCCCATGTTGCTTTTCGAACCATTACCAGTGGGCATAATTCTTACATTACTAATGCTGGAAAATTATTATTAAAGATATTACATGAAGTATCCTTGTCAGATGAAATCTCAAATAATTGTCATATTGTAAAAAACAGTTTTGAATTAGTTAAGAAATTGAAATCTCTTACTAATATTCGTAGTATTTATACCTTTGATTTCAAAGATTTGTTTAATAATATTAATATAGATAATCTGTATAGAATTATTTTAGGAATTTTTGAAAAATATAATATCAACCTAAAATATTCAAATTTTCTTTTTAAAAAATTACTTAACTTCACTCTTTATGAGAATTATATTCAACATGGTGGTACTTTTTTTAAACAACAGGTTGGTATCCCACAAGGGGGGGGGGTGCCTCATCATTGTTAGCTAATCTGTATTTATTCCTCTATGAATAAAACATTAATCCAAGCTTGCATAATATGCACATGTTTAGATATTTAGATGACATTTTATGTGTATCCCCAAATAATAATATCCCTATAGTATTAAACTTTTATCCAAAAAATTTACAATTAAATGCAAGTAATAATGACACAAATGTTGCAAACTTTTTAGATTTAAATTTAAATTTACAAAATTGTAATATGGTTATAAACTTGTATGATAAAAGACAGGATTTTAAATTTAATACATAAAAAATTCAACATTTTGACTCTTGTTTGCATATATATGTATTTAGAAATATTATATTAAACCAGGCTCTTAGAATCAATAAAATTTGTGATGAATATTATAAATTAGCGCACTTTATGGAATTATTGAGTACAGCGACTAATAATGCATATCCCCCCAAGTTTGTTATTAAAATTATCAACTCAGTGTATCAATTTCACTCGATAACATCCTAGAAAACATTCCCAATTATAGTGACTAACATACAGTAGAAAAAAAAAAGTATATATAATTATTTATCAATTATATAAATAAATAAAAATGAAAAATAATAAACTAAGTCAAAAACATTAGAAAAATCAAAAAATCGGAAAATAAGATGCATTAACATTAATGTTTTGAATTTATTTTCGCAAAAAAATGTAACTTTTGTTAGTATTGAAACTACGATTTGAGCGCCCTTATAATGGTGTATAGTGGCATTCTCGTTTATCCAGTTTTCCTATGAATTACTTGTTTAGTAAGAATTTTCATCTTTGATTCATATTCATATTCAAGATTGCATATTTGGGAAGTTGTATTCTGAATTGCTTGTCCAGTCTCCAGCTTAGACTCACTGGACGGGTCTGGGAGTATTACCGTGAACGTTCGTACTGCCTCCCTGGAAGAATTTTGACTTGTTCATTCCGGTGCTTCTAGATTAAGCTGTTGAGGTTGATCGTGTATACACGTGGTGGAAGAAGAATGGTTCATACCGCATGGTAATACAAATTTTCTTAATGTTTCATTTTTTCATTTTTTGTTGCCTGTAGTCTGAGTTTCAGAATTTATAGTAATGTACTATTGCTTAATCTGAAACAGGCATTTGGTTGGGTTAATTAGAATTAAATACTCAGACCTGAAGATGAATTTAATTCTGATTAATTATCGAATTTGGGACGGTGCTGTTCTTTTCTCTTATCGGCATTCTGGTCGTGAATTTGTGATGTTAATATTACTTCAATTGTATTTTTATTTTTTTATTTTTACATAATTCTTATTATTACATATTTCAAATATATATATATATATATATATATATATATATATATATATATATATATATATATATATATATATATATATGCATGGTATATATCACGGATGCAAGGTATATTCATATATTTTTAGAAAATATAGTTACTCTGCAATGCCAAAAATTTAGAAACTTTTATGTGTGTGGTATTTGGTGGGAATGTGTGGGATATTTTACAACAATTTGTTTAAAATAAGGCTCTATGCGCTGAATGGTTTTTACGACAAAGTGAAGGGTTAAACTTTGGAGGAAGACATTTAATATAATAATACAGATATTTACCGTGGGATGAACATCCATAAAGTGGAGAACTCATCCTGAGTGGTCGTCAAGGTGATCACGGTTCAGGGGAATATATAATGTTTATCTAATCAGAAACATTTTTGCTGACGACATAACTTCACAATCAGCGTTCTCTCTGATGAGAACGCTGAGTGTGCAGTGACTTTGTGCCCGTCACTCTGATTTCAAAGTAGTTAACATAAATAATGATATAAAAACCGAGATCTGAAAAAGACTTGACTTCTACTTAGATACGGATGTTCACTTTTCCTCGAAATGTGATTCGCGGCTTCTTTCCTGGCGCGGTACTTGGATTGGTGGTGGTGTTGCAGGATTTGGTGTTTACATTTCCCTGGGGTGGCCCTTGGTGCAAACGTCCTTGTGACGAGCGATGTATCTTGTGCCCGTTATGGCGGCGGCGGGTCAGCAGCGGGCCTCGTATGTCCGGGGAATCTGGACGGATCGAGGGTAGCAAATGGTTTCCTCGAAATGTGAAGAGCTAAGATCCAGACGTTGGACTCATATTTTCTATAAGTGAATGTTCATTTTCCCACAATATGTTTGTTCACTCGTTTGTTCGATCCAGATCGTCCAATCTAGGAAAGGTGTAATGTATCTGTTTAGACGGCAGGGACAGTGCCACTCAATGTAGACCGGAATCCAATGGTGACGACATCCACAGGCACCGTACCCTCCTTCACCTTTCCAAAATGTATGAAGAGCTATGTTCTAGTCAATGGATTCTTATATATGAGTGAAGACTCAATTTTTCTGGATGTTTAAAGAGTTAAGATATAGACCCCGGAATCTTTTGTGTGAATACTCACTTTTCGTCGATATGTGAAGAACTAATATCTAGACATTGTACTCCTATTTATGAGTAAATGCTCACTTTTTAATGATATGCTAAGAGATAATATATAGATGCAGGAATCTTACATACGAGTGAATGCTCACTTTTTTATATTTGAAGAGCTAAGATCCAGACGCTGGACTCATATTTGATATTAACGAATATTAACTTTACCATAATATGCAAAGAGCTATATTCCAGATAAAAACTCTTATTTATGAATGAATGCTCACTTTTCCTGGATGTGTTGCAAAGTAGCCGTCTTCCTTGTCTCTTTCTGATTACTTTATTCTAAGGATCTTCAGTCCTTTTGGTCCAAGGGCGATAACACACGACAAGAACGAACTCAAGACAAGACAAGACAAGAACCGACAATTGAACCCTCCCGATCCGAATTTATTCTTACTCTACCAAAGGAATGCACAAAATGCTGATTAGACCTGTGATTTGTCTAACAACCGAACCAGTTAGGATCGTTAGTTTAAAAAAACATGAAATATAATGAAAACTGGGGGAAATAATAACCGAAAGGTTATTTAGACCTTACAAAGTGAAGAGCTAAGATCCAGACGGTGTACTCTTATTTTCGTGTGAATACTCTATTTGCTCCATGCGAGCAGGGTTGTAGAGTGCTCTGGGATATTGTACCCGACTTGATTATGGGCACAGGTTAAAGTGCCAACCATAAAATGCAATTATATTTTTTCAAAATTTGATATTTGGTGTAGGAAGTCTCACAGTCATTAATCACAGTCATAAACAGTCTCTCAGGACTTTTGGCCGGAAAGGGGGGACGAATGAATATTTAGAAGGAGCAGTTTTTTGTTATTCATTTGATTGGTATTATCTCCAAAATGAATTGAAGAAAATTAAGAAGATGTAATTTATTAATTTTTTTTGCGATTTTGTACTTATACAAAGCACATAGAAGATAAAACAAATATAATAAGTTCATTTAAAAAAATATATCATCTTTATTTTGACGGAAGTTTAATACCTTATAGCAATTAGAGGTAACCTGGATTAAGGTTTGCAGCAAAAATGTTGAGTTATTGCTGTTAAGTATTTGCATTTTCAGTCATAACATAGTCAACAAGTTTTTATGAATTTCTCTGAAAATGCCGGAGGAACATCAACGGATTCCAAAAGTAACAGAATTCGTTATGAATGAAACAATAATAAGAATGTTTAAGCACTTTTATAAAAAAAAATTACATTTTCAAAGGAAACATAAAAAAAAGTTCCAGAGCAATGTCATTATGGATTTGCAGGAATTAAAACAAACAGCTTACGGGTATGTTGTAAATTATTTCAGCTAAATTTAATAAAAGAGATCTTGAGAGTAGATTTCAAGAACACATTAGTGTTGTTGTTGTTGTTGAGATCCAGACCGTCCGACCTACCAGAAAGGTGACAGGTAACTGTTTGGACGGTCGGGAAGTGCAATTCAATTTAGACCGGAACCTAGTGAGGGAGGTATCCACAGGGACCGTAGCTTCCTTTCCCAACCGCTCAGAAGGACTTACGGACCCACATGTTTAACGTGATCGTACTCCGCATGGACATGGCGGCAGTTGTGGCAGCGTGCAAATTTTGCGCGCAAACCACCGGCCTACTGCGCCCGAAAGGTGCCACCAGCACTTGGTATTCCCAGGTGGTCACCCACACAAGTTCTAACCGCGACCGATGCTGCTTGACTTCGGTGATCTAACGAGAACCGGTGTTATCAGCACGGTAGGGCCGTTGGGAACACATTAGTGTTTCTAAGTTGGTGACATATATGTAAAAATGCTCCGTATTGGAGTAAGAGTTAATAACTTTCTTAAAATAAAATGTCCCAAAAATTGGAATTTGCATGTGTTCTAAATCTGGACTACAATTATTATCGAATGTGCAAGTTAAGCTTTGTCGTGAAAAAAATTATATTATCGGCCGAGTTGACTCCAAAAGAAAACTCTAGACATATATTTTAGACGTTGTAATAATTTAAATTAGAATTTAATTTTCATAAGGCAGAAATTAGGGACACATTTGAACATGGCATTTCGGTTAAAACTAATGGTGATAATCGGACGAGTAATTTCAAAGGAATCGCTGAGGATAAGAACATCGTGTTCAACATTCAGCTCTGATCAATTACGTTTTCCTTTTGAGATTAAAGTCTAATACCCTACATACTTTAATTTTTAATCATTTAAGGACATGACAGTAACCTTATAAGAGTAGCGTGTATTTGCTAGTTTTGTTAAAAGTATATTTGTCATGAAGTTTTTGTGTAACAAATTGTTCATCAAAATATGTATGGAAAAGGAAGCGATTACTCTTATATACACTATTCATATACCCCTTAGTTCTAAATTTGTTCCGAGTCTTAGAATTGAAGGCACAGAAAATGGTTTAAAATTCTACTTCGGCTCTAAATTATTTGATCTAAATACTCTACGCATACTCTACACTGTGTATAACCGATATATTGCTGTCAATTACTTTGCTATCTCTATTTTGATTAAAGAGCAATTCAAGATATATTTAAGAGATCGAAAACAAAATGCTCTGCTGGATATTATCATAAGTCAGTACAAAGTCATTGAACACATGAACTGCCAAACAATACACAATTAGTAATAGCTTTGTACCACTCTACAGTCCAGGCAATTAATCATCACTGGAATTCATCTCAGTTGTGGAAATGTCACCAGTTCATGAATCATCTAAAACTTGTATTAGACAATGATTTGTCACTGTCATGCGTGTTTACCTGAAAAGCGTTTAGATGACATCACGTAAACTTGTGAATGATAACATATTTAAATAAGCACGAACTATTTGAATATTAAGATTACTTTTGGCAGAGAAATAAATGTAGAAGACATTAAAGACGATACTCAGCAAATCCATATAAATAAAATTGAAAATCTGTCTGTCTATCAGTCAGTCTGTCTGTCTGTCTGTCTGTTTGTCCCTTCATTACGAGAGAACGGCTGAACCGAATTTTATAAAATTTTGTGGGTAGCCTGGAAATAGTCCCATTTAAAATTTAGCCTATATTTGGAGTTTTTGCGACCAGTAGTTCTTGAGATATTAGTAAAAAACGAAACTTTCATCTGTCTCATCATCACGGGAGAACGGCTGCACCGAATTTAATGAAATTTTCTGGATAGCTTGGAAATAGACTCCCATAAATTTAGCCCAAGTTTCGAGTATCTAAGACCAGGGGCTGTCGAGATATTAATAAAAAACTAAACTTTTTCCGAGGAGTTCTACTCTCTAACTCCGTGGTTTATCCAAACGAACAGCTTTAAAATGGTTTGAAAGTAAATTGAATTGAATTAAAATTTTATCTTTGAGTTTGGTGGCAGATTTTTTGCGCTATTTAGTCACTTTCTGAAAACATGAATTGTTTGAAACATGATTTAAATGCTAAATCTATCTCCACAGTTTATTTTTCACAAGCTTTTACTGAACAAAAGTATAAAGAAATCAAAATAGTTATTTAATTTCGCAGTTTATGAGGAAGATTTTATCTTATATCATATTGCTCAGAAACGCAATTAAATTAAATATGTCTGTTAATTTTAATTATGATGTTTTCTATTTGAATAATAAACAAATGGATAAAAAAATATATTTTACAAAAGAACGATTTGATTTTTCTTATAGCATTTTTGACTGGATAATATTAATTACGGTCTTCAGATTTAAACGTTATTATTATTGATATTTTCGGGGATTATTGATTCAGGGATTATTGGTATTTTCAAGTTATTATGCCATTGTTTCATTATGACAAAATCTGTTTAAAATCATATATTGTACGTTGTACGAGTAATCTTCTACAAATACACGGGTATATCTTCTAATCTACGAGAATATAAGTAGTACAGGTATATTGGCATATATTTTGATATATACTGGCATATATTGTAATTAATTAAGACCGTCTGGTATAAAGATTACGGGGATTTTTGATATTTTCAATTTATTATGCCATCTCTTTTATTTTGGCAAAGATTTTTGAGACTCATATTGTAATACGGGTAATATTATAATGTGCTAATACATGTTATATCGTCTAATATTCGCGTATATGAGTAGTACGGGTCCTATACAATTTTAATACTTTAATTTTGCATATATTGATTCAATTCCTGTTTTTTTTTTAATTTGCTTATAAAAGGGTCACGATGTTTTATTCTTCAGATCTGCCCGTGAAGATAATTTTCCATACTGAGAACATATATTCTTGAACTTCTCGTTAGGAGCAATAAATTTAATATTTCAGCAGAATTTGCACATGATTGCAAATTATAAGTTTCTTTATATTATATACTCCGTACGAAGAACGGGTATGCTGCTAGTCTAGTATAAATCTGCTTTTAACAAAATCTCGGAAGTGTTAACCTTAAGAGAATACATTCACCAGAAGTTCCGGAACTATTATTAAAGGGATTAGAGGAAAAATAATATCGGACGGAATGTTTATATGTGAATTTGTGGATACGATATCTATAAAAAAAAATCATGCAAATCGAATTAATCCTGGTCCGATTCTTCCAAAGAATAAATTAACAAGAAATATCAATCATTCATAAAACATTGATTATGAAACACTTTCCAACTGAAATGTAATTTTTTTAAATTTTCTAATATACAATACATTCAGTGGTGATATTTTTTACATTATCACAGTAAAAAAATTTATTTTACTTGGAAACTTCATCAAAAACGGCAATGCTATAAAATCGTCTGGCACTCTATTTAAAAGCAGTGAATATTTCATTCATGCACTTTTATTCCAGACTCCAGAGTTAAATAATTTTGAGTGAAAAAAATTCAAAATCACTTGCTTACATTCTGCATCAATTAATATTGTAGAAATCGTTGTAGAAATAATAAACGTTGAAAGAGTTGAAAAGTTTGAATAATAAAAGTTTGAATAATAATTTAAACTCAAATATATTGTAATTACGGTGGCGCAGAATATAGATGCACCGAAAATACGCAAAACAAAGCGGTTTTAGAACAGATGCCCCATTAAATCAATATTTTAAAAAAAATTTAAAAATCACGAGTTTGACACTGGGAAAAAATCGCCGCGGCATTTTCACTCCTGGTCGCCAGCCCCGGCCCATGCTGGCGACCGGAGCTGGCGACCAGGGCTGGGCCGGGGCTGGCGACCAGGAGTGAAAATGCCGCGGCGATTTTGACGAGCTCATTGAACTGGGGAGTAAGGTCACAACCCCTTACCGCCATAATGTAAGCTTTTTGCCGAGCCATCCTTCCTTTTTAACATGTTTTTTTCACTTTTTATATTTCAATTTTTCTATATATATATATATATATATATATATATATATATATAACGTAGCACCCCTAAAAATAATTCGATCATCTCGACATTTCGCATGCACATTCCTTTATACCAAGTGCGCAAATGATTAAATTTGCAACGCCAATGAGTGTTAACTTCGGTCATAGCGCGCGTGTCTACTGGGTAACTAGCATCCTATAAAACAGGTTAAAAATGTGGACGGTTTATCTTTGTTAGTTATCGGCGTGGCAGTTCCGTGGAGACACAAACAATAATGCCGTTACGACGTTGCCGAAGACATTATAATCAATTAGACGTGTTCGAACATTGTCGTACAGTCTGGATGCGTGAAACAGGTTGGTCACACCGAGCAATATGTCGCCACCTGCACCGAACGGACATTGCTGTGCAAAGGTGCTGGCAGCAATGGTTGCTGCAAGGCGGAAGTTGCATCGGCGGAATGAAGGCACTGGAAGGTCAAGGTACCCGAATGCGAGGCAAGATCGGATGATTGTGCGACATGCCAGAAATGGTCCAACCGCATCATTATCCGCCATCCAACGTGCTACTGCCTCTTCCATATCACCCGTGGTACATTCCACCTTCTCACGGAGCTTGGCTGAGGTGGGGTTACGCTCACGACGGCTTTTAAGACGTCTGCCCATAACCCAACAACATCGACAGAGTGGTTTGGAGTGGTATCGTAGCCGAGCATCATGTCTGCCAGTAGAGTGGTATCGCATAGTGTTGAGCAATCAATCACGCTTCAATCTTTCAGAAGATAACCATCGGGTACGTGTGTGGAGACGTCAGGGCCAGCTGCCAGAATCAGCATTTGTTTCATACAGGCACACAGTCATTATCCCTGGTGTGATATGTAGGGTGCTATCTCATACGACAGCACGTTGCCCCTAGTCATATTGAGTACAACTTTAACAGCTCAACGATATGTTGATGAAATCCTGCTGTCGTTTGCGTTACCCTGCATGGCGGGTCATTCTGGGTTCATTTTCCAACCAGATAATGCCACGTCACATACGGCACGCATATCCGTGGGATGTACCCGTGCTATTGATATTGTTTCTTGGCCAGCAAGTCCACCAGACCTTCCGTCAATCGAACATGGCTGGGACATGTTAGACCGCCAATTCAGGCATCCCGAAATGTAGCAGATCTGGAGCAATAATTGAGACATGTATCTCCGGATG
>OX578148.1:121067300-121107300 GCA_951213105.1 Amaurobius ferox
AAATAAGAAAATAAAAGTTCTGATAGTTATTTGCCTTGATTAAACATCTCGTGGAATTACAGGTATTCAATCTATTCATACTTTATTAATTTTAAAATTAAAAAATCCAATTGTGTTTGGTAATTAAGGACTTATTTTAATAATCTAAAATTCATAAATTACTTAGCTGTATCATTTCTAGTTAAATATATTTTAATAAAAGTTAATTGCTATACTATACTTATATTATAATATAGCATTTAAAGCTATTAAAGTTACTGTTAATTTCCTTACAATACTTACAAAATATTGAATGCGCAGATGAAGAGAGAGGAGAATTTTCTAGAATTTTTAAAAGTATTTGGCATTTATTTTTTTCTTTTTTTCTTTTTCTGAATAGAAAGTTATAAAGATTTCTTGAAAAGTCAATTCACTGACAAAACTTTTGCAACTAAGTGCCATTTTCATTCCTTTTGTCAAACATTTTAAATACACTGTCTCTTTCATTGCTCATAGATTCTTCGAATTTATTTTTTGGCTCTTTTCTATTACATTATTTTTCAGGGAATAAAGAAAATGTGACATGAATTTAAGACAAATTCGCATGAGATGTCAAAATTAATACATTAAAATTTTAAAATCATTAAGCATTACAAGTTTATGATATTTATTTAAAATTAAATTTTAGAAATACAAATTATATAATTGTTCAAAATTTTGATCATTTTAAAATCAATAGATAATTTATTTGCTTAAGGTTCACCAGTGATTGTCATCTAATTGTTTTCCGTTACTACGAGGCAAGCTTAGAACTCTAACACAACAGCGTTACATATAGTGACCAAAAACCTCTCAATTTTTGTGCTGCCGTCTATGAAATATATTTGTAACTAAAGTTATATTAAACATTTAAATTCCTGAATGAATACAAATGTCCATCTAGTAATTTAGGTTAATAATAATTAAATTACCCTGTTTTGAATATTTTTGCAGTTTTGTATTGCAGTCAAAACTTTTCAAATCCAGGATCCGATAAACTCTTCAAATACAGGAAGCAATTTCTTAGGAAAATAATAATTAAAATATTTCACCGGGAATAAATTTAGCGATGCAAATGGTGAAAATGTATAAAAACATGTATATGATATCCCTTCTAATGCATAATTTATGAATTTATACTTCACTAGGATATTTTGAAGTTTTTCTCGCTTATAGATGCAGCTTAATGACTTACATATTCCGAAGAATGCTTTCGGTTTGAGGAGCTGTTCAATAAATGGAAATATAATGTATTAATCACTGACCCGGATTTATATTTCTGCAGCGTTTACTTTGCAATTATGAACTTTTAGAATAGGTTTTTTTTTATAAATCTTAGCGTCAAATGCCCCATGGTGATAATAATTTAAACCATTATAAGTATAGTTCTTTGTGGGTTATAAAGATATTCAGACAGTTTGATTCAAAGCTTTTATCAGAGGAACTTCTAATTATAGACATGCTGTAGATCGGTGCTAGAAATGGACCAGAATACATCAGAACACTATTCTGATTCGTCACAAACATGATCTACACCTTTCCAATATGTGAATTATATAATAATACCGTTTCTGTTCGTGAGACATTACAAAAACGTTGCATGTATGTGCGGTTGCTTTTAAGACTATTCAATGTTATCTTAAACCATATGTATGAACCATATGTCAGAACAATGTTTATTATATGACAAGACTCACCAAAACTTTGAATTTAGAATTACCCCCACTGAAATGGGCAATCTAAATGGAGGCGCAAGCTACATAGCTTCAACTAATGTCAAAAACAGTCCATCCTTTAAATGAAAACAAAATTCGGAGAGAACCGACAAAAGGGGTACTTATCATAGAGTATCGAATACCCGAACTGGCACCCGAACTGCAAAAATATCCTACCGTAACAAGCATTCTGTTTCGTATTATGTTTTATTGTGAGCACTGGTGTAGATACTTATGTTTTTTAATAAAACTTCAATCTATTCCAGAGTTGCAGAGTATGTACCATCAACGAGAAATACGTCAATCAACTACCCATCTTGGTAAAATACGTTAAATTAACCAACTTCAAATAAAACCAAGATCTGCAGTATAAACATATATTTTGTGCACATTGATATATACACCATGTGGGAACTAAATAAAATATTAGAACTTTACTTTTAATATTAAATTCATTTTAGATTGACATGGTCGTTAATTCATACATAGTGGATTTATTATTTAATCGTACATTGCTAGTTGTGCCGCTATATAAAACACTCCAATTATTTAACTTCCGTATGAGTCCTGTAAAGGAATTATTAATTATTATAATACTCATTGACTGCACCATTTAAACTTTAACAATAAAACATTTATTAACAACATAAATCTTAATTAAATTCAATTACAATATTTAATTATGTTATTTCAGCGGAGGGGACATATGTGACCAAAGCGGAAAATCCTAAATAGTGGGTCATATGCGACCAGGTATCATTTACAATGGGCATATATATACCTTCAAGTCTGTCTTGGACTTTGTCAGCATCTGTATTTAATGTCGTCCATTTACCGCATTAACTCTTGGTGTAATACTCCAACACGTAAATTCATTGAACATATTGCACTGCTGTAACTGTGCACTCGCACTTATTTCATTATCTTAGTATATCAAGTCATCGTTGTAGTATCTCCACAAGTTATGATGTCGAAGTTATCTGTTCCAAGTCATGTTAGTATCTCTCAAGTCATGTTGTCAAAAGTATCTGTGCACAAGTATCTTGTAGTGTCGTTCTCGGGTCACATGCTGTGGTTCCCTCGGGGGGGGGGGGGGGGGGGTAACTGCCCCTTTTCTTCCATTTGTCGCATTGAGTTTGGCGTAACAATTTTCTTTTTCCATTGGTTACTCCTTTAACCAATGGAACCATTCCACATCTCGTAAGGCCCAGCTTGGCCCCCTCTGTCATGACACCCCTAAATTTATGGTCTTCTAACCCTTAGGTTCACGGGGTGATAAAACTCTGTGCCAGCCACACTACAAGTATTGTTTGTCGTACTGAACACAATAAATTACACATAAAAGTGTCTCATCAAATATGAGATCTATTTCTGGTCTCACAGACCGTTTGCAAGAAATTATATAAGCAATGGACACATAGTCTAATACATCAGGAAATGACTATATATTTTATTTCAGAAAATCATTTTGCGTTATTTCTGAATCAGTTTTTATGTGAGGTGTTTGTATTTTAACGTCTTTAAATAACATTAATTAAATTATCAGTAATTCATACTGCAATCAATTATGTATATTTTGCTAAATACAATATTATAAATATTATGTTTGTTTTCTTACTTATATCTATTATCTTACGCAAAACTAAGATATACTATGTTAGCTTGCTTTAGAAAAAATTTACATTTGTGTTTGGTAACATTCGGATATTTTAGCTGTTTTTTCTTCTTTCAGAATAAAAAATAAGTAAGTGTTAAAAAACAGGAAACATAAAAAGCAGTCCTTAACAATTGAATTTAAAAGAAGTTAGAAAATGAGTTACCTAAATAAAAGGAACTATCAAACAATTGTTGAGAATAAAGGGGAAAATTGAGATCAGAATATCAAAACGACACTGAACAAAAATTTTGGAAAATCAATGATTTTAAATTCAATGGATCTCCCATTTCAATGTTTCGCTTAGGTGTTATCCGTTCTTTGGCTTTCTTTTCATAAAAAAATATTTTTGTATATTTGTTAAAATATGCGTTTACAAATTTCCGAAAACCTAATTAAAAAGATGTATGAATGCAGTTTGTTTACAAAAATATTGTAATAAATTGCAATTATACAGGTAGCCAGAGTGCATCAATTACCTATTAAGCTTCATATCACTTTCAGTAATATCTTGTAATACTTTTTTTATTATTCTATACTTTTAGTTACTTAAGTTTTTCAATTGTAGAACTTTTTCTACAGAATATCCTCATCAAAAACCATTTAGGTTGACGAATAGCACGGGAGTTCGGTTTGATGAATAAAATTTAGATTCCTTCATCTGTATTTGTTGAATTAAGGGGGGGGGGTCAATGTTTGTTCAATAAAGAACTCATGTGTCAGCATTGAATCACAACTCCAATCTGCGATACTGTGATGATTATCTTTCTTTTTATTTTTGAAGAAGATGCTATGTTCTTGTTTTTCAGATTGTGTAATAAAATGAAAATTCTAATGTCTACTGCGTACTCGATACTTTCCTTATTTATACACCTTATTTATACTGTCCTTCTTTATACACCTTATTTATACTATCCTTATTTATAGACTGTTCCTTCTAATTATTCGTAAATTGAAATTGCTTCCACAAGTCGTGAGGTCTCTAGAAAATGACTGATTTTTTATTATTGCCCACGCCATTTTTTCATAATATATAATTGGCCTGTTTTAGTTGCATAAGCAGTCAGACAATTGAAAAATAACTAGACAACAAAAACACATTTAATTTATTAATTCTCAAATGCGACTATTGCAATATTGTCTGCATTTAAAGTCGTACGGAAAATTGAAATATTAAATTCTGAAGTTTTATTTGCATTTATCAATGCTATTTCTTCATTTTCTGTTTCATGATCTCAGTCGGAATACGTTTTCACTTAAAATGGGACTTTTTACTTTCAAAATTATAAATTTTGCTCATAAATATTCATTATGTAAAAACATAATACTTTTAATTGATATTCAACAGTAATTCAGTTATTATGTAGAATATAATCATAATGGCCGCATTATTTCAAAACTCAACTTAAAGACATTCAACTGTGAAAATAAATTCATTTTTTTTTCTTTTATCAAATGGCCAGGCACTTGACTCATCATCATTCGTCTTTTGTCAGCGGCCAGAACGTGAACCATTTAGCCATCCTAGGGCGTTGCCCCAGGCGCACCAGAGGGGGGCGGAACACACTGCGCCCACAACACAAACTATGCCTTACGTGGAACTCGAACCCACAACGCGGCGGTCGAGCGATTGCTGTGGAAACGATCGCCTTGACCACTCGACAACCACGTCGGCATAAATTAAAATTTTTTTTTATGTATATTAAATGCTATCATAATATAACCTGACATAGCAAAATGTTACTCAAATTGTCCAATGCACTTTATACCATTAAATTTCAATAGATTAAAATACTTTGTTTGACAATCCTTTAGTATATATATTTGTGACATATCAAGGAGTTTTAAGAGAAAAAATATCTCAAGTGTTTGTGTCTGTCCAGTCTCTGTCATAGTCTCCCGATGACGTAAAATATTGAATTTTTGCACACTTATAGTATCCCGGCCGCCCAAATTGCTGCTCATGCCCCAAGACAAGTCGGACGGTCTGGGCTTTCGACACTTATCGATAACAGGGCAGAAACTAAAGAATGTCTAAAACTCCTTAAAACTCTTTATAAAGTCCTTCAAACCCTTTAGAAAGTCCATTTGACCCTCCAAACCCTGTTATAAAATCTGACACTTCAGAGCCTGTTCTAAACTAACGAATATTTACACAACTATTGCCTGTTTTCACTTGACTTCATAATCGGTAAATCTATTTCCTGGCATATCCAATGGGCTGCAAGATGGTCTTGTCGTCCCTTGTTAGGGTATGCTTTTCTGTCTGTTCAATGTATCTGCTAGTGAAATTGCTATTTTTTCGAAGGATACAATGGTTAAAACTTTTCTGCTCTGCTATACTATACTTGCAATATACGGTACACCTTACCAATATACCTTTTTGAAGTTGTACATTCATATTTTTATCGTATCTGATGACGATATCATGCCTGTATCCATTATCAAAGTCGACGATTTTTATGATCAACATGCCGACGTAAACAGCTGTGACGGTTCATTATGATGTTACGTATCACGTGCTGACGACATTCTGTCGTCACATGGTGCCGAGCGTATTCCAGAACTTTCATAATCAACCCGGATGACTTTAAATAGTGAATCTTTGTACAGAGATACCAGAGACAGATTTCAGTTTCCTTCAATGGTAGCAAATAAAATGGAGAAGCATCAAAAAGTATTTCCAGACCTTTCTAGGAATCCAGCCAATGACCTAGCAGGCTGAAAATTACAAAATCATAGCATCGCCCACTAGACAGACTTGACTCAGCATATTTTTGATTAAAAAAACTACTTTTTAACACTAATAACCGTATATTGTTCAACAAAATAAAAGTTATTTGAAACCGTTTCAATATAGTTTTGAAGAGTCTTAGTTTCCCTACATTTAATATGCTTAAATACTAATTTTTGTATGAATATTCACTAATAACTGTAGTAAAGGATATATATGAAGCAGTAGAAAAGTGATCCCACCGAAAAGAACTTACATTTCAAATGAGGATTCAAACCTTGGATTTAGATAAAGTCAGCCAGATACATAGTTATGGTTGCCATGTCTCCAACTCTAACTCCCTGGATGGATTGCAATGGAGGTCTCTTTTACTATTTGTTCCCCTCTGATTCTATGGTTTATTTTCTTCTCATCTTTCTCCCTGATGCATCTCAACTTTTTTCATTCAGTTCCAACTGTTTGACTTTACTGCACGTGTATACAGTGTTCCCACCTCGTGGTTTATGGTAATACATGCTCTTTTAATAATTTTTCAATTTTTCCTCTATTAATGCTTGTAATCTGAGTTTATGGTATTTATAGTAAATTTCTATTGCCATATCTGAAACGATGATTTGTTTTGGTTAATTAGGTTAGATGCTCAGACCTGATGCAGAATCTAGTTTAATTAATATCCAATTTAAACCAGTGTTGTTCATTTCCTTTCTCGTCATGGTAGCAGTGGTTTAATTGGTTCGGTGATTTTATTGATTAAATTTTTCGTAATTACTTGGAGTTGGTTATTATCCTACCTTTCCAATATATATATATATATATATATATATATAATAAAAATTGATAAAGAACTATAAGATTAAAAGGTTCGAGTTAAAAATCATATAAATGAAAAGCGCAATGCAGCATTTTCCCCATTATACGAAATATAATAAAATAAGATAGAAATATAATACAAATGGAATAAAAAATGGATGGGAAGGCTAACGGGCAATATGCTAAAAAAACCTAAGGGGGGATTGTGACCCCTTTAAATCCCCGGTTACAGCATGCTGCTAGGCCGCGGCACATTCTCGGTATGGCCACAATTCCCGTAGCACTCCCGTAGCTCCAATGCCTGTAGCTCGAATGAATAGACCTTGATTTTTCAAAGGAGTAAAGAAGAAATGATACCTAATTCCTATAGAACGTTGTTAAAATCCAAAGACAATATAAGAAGAATTCATCCTTATATTGTCATGAAGAAGAAACATGGTAAGGTTTATGACTGTTTATAATTTTATAATAATGGGGGGGAAGGAAGAATTCTTCTTATATTGTCTTTGGATTTTAACATCGTTCTATAGGAATTAGGTTTCATTTCTTCTTTACTCCTTTGAAAAATCAAGGTCTATTCATTCGAACTACAGGCATTGGAGAAGTGCTACGGGAATTGTGGCCATACCGGGAGTGTGCCGCGGCCTAGCAGCATGCTGTAACCGGGGATTTAAGGGGTCACAATTCCCCCTTAGGCTTTTTTTAACATATTGCCCGTTAGCCTTCCCATCCAATTTTTATTCCATTTGTATCCTATTTCTATCTTATTTTATTATATATATATATATATATATATATATAATTGAAGAATTTTAGTTTACTTATATTGTAAATACCAGAGATTGGATCATTTTGATGTTCTGTATAGCAGAAATGAAAATAAAATGGTCTGAAGTGATTATTTGATATCAATAGTGACTATAAGACAAGCTTATGAAGATGATAAATACAACATTATAAATAAAACATTATAAATAAAGCAAGTACCAAATCGGTATAAAATATCATTTTTTCCCTGTTCTATATATAAGTTAAGGAATTGAAAAAGAATGAAATGTGGTAAAGATTGGCTAATATAATCCATTAAGTGTCGGAACATTTTAAGTTCCATACAATATACCTTGTAGGTGTTTTCCCAAAATGGAGCAAAGACACTTTATGGGTTACACAATAACCTTAAGTTAAATATATATATATATATATATATATATATATATATATGCAACATATAACGTGTATTTGCATTCTATTCTAAACATGCACTTTTTTTTTAATTTTCTTTAAATTCGTATAAACAAGGCAGTTTCAGACTAATACCAAATATTTACATATAATATATGGATACTATCAAGCTTCCTAAAATAGATGTTTGTCCGCACCGCCCATTTCAAATTCCCAAACCTAGCGATTTAGATGCTCCATTAGGAAATTCCATTGTGCAATACCCGTTCACTGCTGGGTATATCATTTTCCGGAAGTTACATGAAAGGGTCACTTTCAGAAAATTCCGAAATTCGAGAAAAGTCTGCCGTAAAATAAAAATGTAAGACAAAACGGAAAATGCCCAAAATTTTAGTTGTATGCAATATTACAATGATGGTGACAGTGCATAAGTAAAAATATATTTTTTTACACACATAAAACAGTTATTATAATGTTACTGCAATTGTATTATTGTTATTTACTTATGCAGTATAACAATATTAAAATGATGGCGACACTGGATAAGTAAATAAAAAATAATATATTTTTACAAACATAAAACTGTTATTATAATGTTCTTGCAATTCTAATATTGTTTTACTAAATTTTTCGAATTATAAAAGATAAATAACTGCAGCTATAAAACCATTATTTATATATGTATATGATAAAACCATATTAAAGTAATATGATAAATCCATATTAAAACAAGTGGATAATCATTAATAAAGTGAACCAATCATTTATCAATTGTTTACTGGGTGTCTTGATGCATTACCTTGTCGAAAAATTGGGTAGCTTACAAAAAGTCAAGGAATAAAAGACAGAAGTCACATTTCAGGATGTTTTCTTAACTTTTATTGGACGTTATTTTAGAGCAGAGCAGTGAGAGTATTGTTTTATTCACCTTTGTGAGCTATTTCATACGTGCGAAATTTCAGTATTTGGAAAATACGGTATCATTAACTGTGAACGCATTGAAGATAAATTATAGCGTCATCCTGTTTGTACTGTTCTTTTATCCGAGTATTATTTGCATCTAAATTATGTTTAATTTAAATAGTGTTTTCATCTAGCTATTGCTTTTATCTAGCTATTGTTATAGGACTTACGAAATAGACAGAAAGTTATTGTGTATATTTAGTGCCCGTTAATGCTTATCACTGAATAGCTGTAGTTATTCCGACATTAAATCTCGTTTCTAGATCCTAAAACAATACCAACAAATTCAGTGGATACAATAACAATATTTTAATAACAATATATTTACGATATTTATGTTATATATATTTATGTATAATTAACAATAGGCATCATTATCCTAAAATTCAGTTTTTAGTATATTTTATATGAAACGATAGGTAGTTTTAATTATAATTGGAATTACTATGCAAAAATTTAGTGTATATTATATTTTATGTGTAACAATAGGAAACTCCATTTATGTTTAGCAATATATATTCATTAACTAAAATATAAGGTTTCGTAATTTATTACATTATAACACTGGGCAGTTCTATTTATTAATATATGTTACTTTGTTAAAATTTTGTGTTTAGTACTTTTTATATGTAACATTAGACAATTTTATTTATATCTCACAATAGGTAGAAGAGGACGTCGTCATATAAAATGTAAATAATAATAATAATCGTTGTCATATAAAAGTCACATAAAAAGTGAAATAAATGACAAACATTGCAATGGAATTCAATTAACAATTATCAATGACAATGTAACAATTGACAATGTATTATAAATGTAACAATGTGACACTGTAACCAATGTGACAATGTAACCAATGTGACAATGTAACTAATGTGACAATGTATTACAATTGTCAATGCATTACAATTGACAATGTAACAATCGACAATGTATTATCTTGTTTAAAGTATAGTTCAATTCCCTTTCAAATTTTCCATTAATTTTCTTTGAAGCATCTAAGAATTAAATTTTAATATAATAAAATGTGAAATAAAATATATTGTATATTTCCTTCAGAATGTGATTGAAAATATTATATAAAAAATAATATTTTATGAAAAATAAGAGAGATATTAAAAATGAATAAATTGCGTACAAAAATATTAAATTAAACTACTGGGAAACATCTTAAATAAATTTCCATGAATTGTAAAATAGTGATTATAACTGACAAATAGCACTTTAACATTAGGATATGTATATAGTCGGAAAAAACTGCCATCAGCATTGTTAATGTCAAGTGTTCAATATTTTCAAATTTACTAAAAATGCACTTGGTTTAATTTTATAAAACTGCAAAAAGTTTTATTGGAATATTTAATATCTTATATTCGCAACAATTAACTGTACAGTTTTTACAAGTATTAATGAAAATAAAGAAACATAAAATTATTTTAAATATATTCATTCCATTTCTGGCGATTTAAATCAATTTAGTTAAAGTAGTTATAGCAATTCAAATACATTTTAATAAAGAAATTTTTTGCTACAATAAACTATATTTTTCTAATATGTTTTGTATATTTATTATTTCAGATGTTATAAATAAAATACGTTTCAGACAATAATTATCATGCATAGTTAGTAACCGTTATTAAGATCGATTGAAATTTAATGGCCGTAGCTTAATATATTGCATAAAAAAATTGAAAAAAGCATAAAAATGCACTCTTAAAATGTTGTACTAAACGAGGATATGCCAAACAACCAATATTGTAAAAAAATTATCTTTCTCATGAAAAAAACTCTTGCTACTTTATCGTATATCTTTTTTGTACTTTTCTAAGTAACAAAACCAATACTCCACACTTGTCCTTCCGGTCACACAGGGAAATCTAATTTCCTACAGATACCTCGTAACTAGTTCTATTTTTCCTATGATGAAGTTCTGTATTTATTGCCCTTGCATTTATGTATCAGTAGTTCATTTATAATGCTTTCTTTGTCTGTTTCGTATATATTTTACTTATTTTCTTTGATTTTTGAAGTGTTCCTGGTTTTGCTTTAGTTTTTAAAACTGCGGTATTAAATACAGTATATATTGGAGGAATTGGAATTCCACTAGATTTTGCGAATTTTATCTACCACATGTTTTATTCTTACTCCTTACTTTATAATTATCTCCTACATTTTTACTTTCTGTAGTATTTTTTTGTTGTTGTTCACGAAAATTTTAAATTTCGAAA
This sequence comes from Amaurobius ferox, assembly GCA_951213105.1. Lineage (NCBI taxonomy): Eukaryota > Metazoa > Arthropoda > Arachnida > Araneae > Amaurobiidae > Amaurobius > Amaurobius ferox. The sequence continues at coordinate 121,078,608 of OX578148.1, forward strand.
TTTTGATGCCAATATATGTTGTAGGACATCATGAACATGTTTTGACTTATTTTAGAGGGATGTCTGCTTTTCAATCTGTGGTCGATTTGACCCGAGTTGGTACATTGCCAATCTTGGTATGAATAGAAAAACATGTTAAGCCCTTTAAAATGAAGTGTAACATGCTACAACTGTGATCTTTTGGACCATTGATACAGATGATATTTCAAATGTTTTTTTACCGCCCTTTTCTTGTATTCTTGTACTCATCCACTTTATAATATTTATACATCCACTTTATTATATTATAATATTTCACATTTTTGGAAAATATTGTTGTGAGACCAGGATTCATTTATGTAGTTTTGGATTTATATAATATGTACAACAGAACAAAGCGAAGACTCGTAGGTACCATTTTATAATAGTCTTGACCTCAATAAATTCAGTTCATATAAATCTCAGGTGTGATTGGGGCAAAAAATATCCTTGGGACGAAGGTTTAAAACAAACAGCATTGGATAATAAGGTGACCAATGAAGAAATGGTGCTACATCGCTCTGAGGAGAAACTAATAGAGATACGGAGGGCGCATCTAGACCTCAGGCGAATTGATATGGCAACATGGAGATAATTCAAGATATATTCAGTCAATTAAGAGAAAATGACCGTCCAAGAGTGTGCTTTCATAATTAATTAGAGGTTAGGCATGTTGAAGTATTCTATTCAGTAGAATTGCAGTCCAAAATGTCCAAGAGAGCGTTCATAAGCAAAAGAATGTGTAGTGGTTATGTTGACGTTAGATATATGACGTCAGATATATGTTACGTCAGATATATGAATTTGTGCTTAATATAAAATTCTGGTCTCACACGTGCTTTTTCCTCCTTAAGGGAGTATATAAAATTATTGTTAAGTTTAACTGCAAAAAAAGTGTTAATTAATAATGTTTCCTTTAAAAGTAAAAATTGTGGAATTCAATGTGTTGTACGTTAATTAATGATTATATTTTATAAACTCTTACAAAGAAATAACGATGATTTATAATGCGGCCACGATACAATGTACGAATATTCGATTCACGATCACTATTATTACAGAGAAATAATTGAACCCAAAGAAACATTTAAGGAAAAGAACTCCAATGTTCAATAAATTTCACCACAATTGGAATCGCGTCATACATCGCAACTCTGTGTATCAGTTTCGAGTACCCTGAAAGCACTTTCGAACACACTAAAATCTATTTTTTGCGTTACGTCTAGTGTGTGTCACCTGTATATGCAATCTATGCATCAACTCTAGCTCAAATAAATACTTGATCAAATTTCGAAAAGTTTGGCCAACATACCCACTTTAAAGCATTATAAAAAATCTGATGTGGGCAGCACATGCCTTTAATTATATAATGCAATGTATTTACTACTTTTACAGTAAAAACAAAATAGGTTATTCTTATAGTAGATACTTATATTTTTCCAAGATATTAAATTTTCGTCACTTAGTCGTTATTTTCATTGATATAGCGTCATTTTTATCCATTTGGGGAGATTTTCTTTAATTTTGCAACATTTAAAAAAGTCGTCAATTTGGCAACATTCCGCCAAATTCGTCGCCAAAATCTGGCCAAGCGTTATGGACGGAGAAATAATTTATTCGTATACCATATAAATGACTATTGGCGTTCAAATACAAAAGTATTACTCAAAATATCTTTTTTCATGAATGGAAAGAGCTAGATCCACGGGAATGATGTAACCAAATTTACGCATGATATTACATATGAAAAGTGAACATGTTTCACAATAGGAAATATTTTTTTTATTTTATATAATTTTTTGATATTTTTTTTTAATGTGCAATATCACGAGAACGGTTCATACTAGAGTTCTAAAATTTATGTCAATCGTTTTCTAATGACAAATTACATGAGAAAGGTATATTTGCGTAACTTTGGTAGAGGTTTTGATTTTTTTATGATTTTTTGAAAATTTATTTCGAAAATTTGGAAGGGGGGTGGTTCACAATATTCGATTGTGTATAAAAACAATAGGCTTTTCGTATTCTTGAATTGAGATTTTTGTAATAATTTTGTTCGAATTTTGCATTTGTTCGTCAGTTAAAGTCTCCACACACTCACTGGCACACACACAAACACACACACACACACACAAACACACGTAGAGAGAGACATCACCTCAAAAATTTTCGATTCGTGATCGGGGATGCTTGGAACGTGCTCTCCCGTCGAAAACTCGGAATTCGAAAATTTTCGACCCCGTCAGAATAATTTCCTTATGCATTATTGTATATAAAGAAAGTAATAAAGAGAACATTAATTTGATTCCGTACCGGAACTCACATCAGATTTTCATTTTTATTGAAATGACATTTGTGAAATTTGTAAAAGTTCAGTATGAAATGTTTTGAAATTTAACCTACATAATTTAAGGAATTTGTATATTTATATGTTCAACAATACGTATATTATTATTCGAAACGTTTATATTCAATAACTTTAATAATTATATATTGTTTTTATCCAAATTGAAATCTACTCTTTAAAGCAATTTTTCATGTAGATACAGATTAAGATGTTAACACACATTCGGGAGACAAATTAATGATCCAAAACCAGAAAAATAAACACACTTCATGAAAAATTCCGTTAAGCTAGAAAATGTTTATATCTGATCTATTCATAGTGAATTCCGTAACAACAAATGCAGCTGCTAGAGCAATAAATTTCCTCTTTGTATGCATTTATCTTTCAATACTGAATAAAAAGGTCCATAGTTTAACTTTTCATTTCTTTTATTACTCGGTATAGTTATTACTTCCCCTGCAATATATGGTAATATTTAGGGAAAGTATTGGAATCATGTTGAAAATCGCACTTCGAGTTTTCGACGGATCTACACGTTTTGGGACCTCTTGAATACGAAAACAGTATTTTTAGCGTGACGTATGTGTGTGTGTGTGTTTCTGTACAATGTATGTATCCACTAAAACTCAAAAACTAATAAACTTAATTTCATGAAATTTTATAGTTAAGTCACTTGTGTGTGACCCTGGTACTGATTAGATTTTAGTATGATTCGGGATAAAGGAACTCTCCTTTACTTGCAAAATGGTAATCAAAAATCTCCAAAATCTAAAATAAAATACTATGTATGCTCAGATGTATCAATTAAATGCTTGTTTTATACTTAATTTTAGACGAGAGAAATAATAAAATGGATCAAATTATTCTAGGACTAACCGTTCACGAGATATTTCAGTTTTTTCGCAAATTGGTCACGCCGCCTTTGAAAATATGGCTAATTAACAATAAAATTGAAAATTGAATTAAATACGCAAATTCAGTGTTACATTGTACACTTAAACTCAATTTAATGAATTATTAATGAAATAAATAGAAAATTAATTTATGTCTGCAGAGAAAGTCATGTGCTGCCCACATCATATTTTTTTATCCATTGTTGCTATACTTTACTTATCAATATAAAATGTATCAAGTATCAGGTTTAGTCTTTCTGGTAGTTCATTAGGAATGCCAATGTTTCTTTTTGGGTACAACCTAAATTATGTATTCGCCTTACAGAAACGTATGACAATTTCCAAGGTAATCGCCCGCAACCGCATACCCTAAAGTATTTTTGATATGTCAGATACGAATTTTAGTAGTTCTGTCATGTTTTGCTGCAAATATCAAAATTCTTCAAAAACATACGGTAATGTGTAAAAGAAAGAGAAATATGATATTTTGAATAATCTATACTATATTAATTAAATATTAAACGATATGGGAATAAACTACGTAGCTTATATTTAATATAATATATACAATTCTTAATATTTGTTCTCATTATTATTTTAGAGACTTTTTAAACATTGGATTGTAAACGGTTAATTTCTCTCTCTGTACTTTACTGTAAAATGAATTTTTTGGTCAAGAGCAAAAACCTCCTGATGCGCAGATAGCAACCAGTAGACACAGAGTTCTGTTTATTAAGTTACTCCATATAGTTTCGGCTTTCTTCCCAACTGTGCAGCGTGCATCCAGCCTTCCATCATATAGGTTTGAGTATTCTGCGGTAAGATTGATATCATGGCGACTACGTCGATTAGCTGGAATTTGCATTAAAGTCTTTAAATAATTGAAGTCAACATGTTTAATTATGTGATTTAAGAATAATTTGCTCCACAAATTAAAAAAAAATAAACTGATTGCTCATATCTCTAATAATAAACACCACTGTCAAATCAAATGTGTATTACTATTGGATGACATTAAATGTGCTTGTGGTTTACATTACTTGTGGTTTACATTCAATTTGATTGGGGAAAGTTGTACATCGCTTTGAAATGGCCTACAAAATCCGCCAATTACTTCGCATAGAGAAAAACTGCCTTGTTACTCTGAAGTATTGCTGAGAAAAAAACCATTTAATTGCACATTAAGAAAGAGAGAAAACCGTTTAATGTATCATTACATATCATGGCTGGTTCAGCGGGCCAGCACAATAACGATATGTGAGCATTCATATCTTACAGTATGCGTAATATTTGCTTCATTTATCATTGAGATGAAGTAGAAGAATGCAAGAAATATAATTAGTAAATCAATGCGTAATTACGCGTTTAGAAAATATGTATCCTTTCGGATTTCAATAGTTCTTAGAGAAAAGAGAATTATGTGTGTTACATCAGACATTTTCAGCTGCGATCAATGACTTTCAGCTTTGTGATTGGATTATTTTGAACGCTACAGTTTTTACTTTCTCTACATACATAATAAAATGTTTAGAAAAAGTATTGTGACAGCGTCGAAAATTCGCAATCGATTTTCAGGCGGGAGTGTTATTTTTAAGTATAACTGAACTCAAATCGAATGTTTTCGAGATGATGCCTGTGTGTATGTGTGTGGAACGATATCTATATATGTGGGTCTTATGTATCCTTTTTTCACTCTCAAAGAAGCAAGTTCATTGCATTACATAGAGAACGGCATAACCTACCCACTTAATTTTTTAATTCATAAACGGTATTTAACCATGACCTGCATTAGAAAGTGAATTCCAAACTTCTTCAGACATGTGTATTTTCTAAGGACTTCCAACTATGTTTCCTGAATTTTAATACAAGATTCAAGGGACAGAGCGAAAAATGTTTAGCTTGCCAGTGAGCTTTGATCTTCTCCAAAATACAACTATTGATGCATATTTATTTGAAATGCTATGATATATTTCTATATAAGTTAGTCGGTGTGGTAAGAATTGTTTTTACTAACGAAAAACATAATTTTCATTAATAACAAAATTTAAAGTTAATTTATATAGTGTAAATTCCGTAGATAAATGTATTTATTTTACTTTTCCTTTAACTTTGACTAATTTTTCTATAATTATAAACTTATAAAATTAAATAAATTTAAATAAAAAAATCATAGTTTGTTTAATACATATATAGTTCAAGAATATTAATATTTGAATTGAGATAGATTTCTTTATTTACTGCACAAAACACATTCAATTTTTTCTATATAAAGTTCTTAAAAACATTCCTTATTGTTGTGACTTAATCAGCGAACTAGAAACCTGGAATTCAGCCAAGTGTTCCAGATATAACCTTTAATTAGAATTCGGGATGCGGGATAAAAACGACTTTATGTAGAAGTGATAAGAAAGATAAGTGTAATAAGTTAATAGAACGTATTTTGGAATAAAATAATGTATTCTAGAGAAAGAAAAGTTCAAAGTTTTATTTTTTGTTCATTTTATTTAGTGTTTAAATCAAATACTTAAATAATATGTTTTAAAAATATTCTACAGTTTGTAAGGCATGAATATTTCAAAGTTATTTAGTTTGCATGTTCCAAGTAAGTGGATTACAAAATACTAATATATATGCATTTCCGAATATGTATTTTGAATTTCCCAGATTAATATCTATAAACATAACAGAACTCACCAAATTTTTATTTCTAAATGTTTATACATAATTAATCATTTTTTGCATCGTTTTAATTAGGAACGAACTTTAGAGTGTTAGCAAGAAATTTAAGGAGATATTGCACGCTCTTCATGAACGTTCATAAAAAAATTACTTAACATTATAAAGGTATTAACTATAAAAATACGTTCATTTTTATATGCACCAAAAAATGCGAGTGAAGATACTTTGTTGTTGTTGAGACCCAGACCGTCCGACCTACCAGAAAGGTGTAAGGTAACTGAATGGACGGCCGGGAAGTGCCACCCAATTTAGACCGGAACCCAGTGGGGGAGGCATCCACAGGGACCGTACCCTCCTTCCCCTACCACCAACCTCTCGGAAGGACTTACGGACCCACATGTTTAACGTGATCGTACTCCGCAAGAACACGGCGGCATTTGTGGTAGCGTGCAAATGAAGATACTTTGTGTAATAGTTTTCTATTTTTACGTCCAACAGTTCGCAATGGTTATAATGATATCTAAGAAAATACCCCTCTATCTCTTTGTAACGCTTGGCGATAAATTTGACGAATTTGACGACTAATTTGGCGAAACATCGATTACATTTTAAATATGGTTCTAAATTAACAAAAATAACGCTGATGTGATTAATAATTAAAATATTCATGACCATAATAATTCATGACCAAATTAATATATTTCTGGATAACCAACGTTTTCTTTAAATAATTAATAAGTTTAAACATGAACAATATACGGCGAATAGCTTGCTAACTATCTTTCAAGATTACTAAGCCACTGCCAGATACAATAGCAGCAATTAAATGCTCAGCTAATTCACAGAAGCAACAGATACTATTATCAAAATACTGATGTATCTCACAATTCACTTTATGTCGTATTACGCCAACTTGACTTCTATTAAGCGATTTTACATATTCTCCCTAGAAATTATTTTATATATTCTTCCAAAAATATTCTCAAAAGTTCCTATTTAAAAAAATATTCAATATTTCAAGAAAGTTCTAGTATATTCAAGACTCGCTAAAAATTACAAAGTTGGCAATAATTCGCAAAATTAAGCAACCACGCCCCAAAAGTAAAAAAATAGCAACCCTACCTTCACATAATAGGAATCTGTTTGTAAAAGTGTTTTCCGCTCTGGGGACTCAACCAGCCGTGAAACCATTTTACATGTATATAATAATATGCACTTATTGTGGGTGCTATAGACAGTGATAATTGTTTAGAGCTTTCCGAAATATACGTGAATTGGTTACTTCGAAATAGTTTTACATGCTATTATCCAGATAGGCGCCAAATGTATAATTCACTGCCAGTAATATTGTGCCGTGTATCATATACATCACTTTTACACTGTAAAAAATATACATTCATTGCATTATGCATGGAAAATGATGCGCTGCCCACATCAGAATTTTTTGGTGGTTTTAAGTCACATATATTACATGTGGTCCTTCCAGAGAGAAATAAGCTCTTCTATTTGACTTTGCCAAACAACGTCGAAATAATTCCAATATTTTTAAATCATTGGGTCGGTCTTCGAATGCTTGAGAATTGTATCAAGCTTCTTTTCAATATATTTAACAGTTTCTGATATATTCCGTTCCAGTGCAAACAGTGCATGGAGTTAAAAAATAGTCTTGTGACATTCTACGTTTGTATATATTGCGGTTACGATCAGCTAGATAAGTTATACAGAAACAGAAGTAACATGAAATTTGCACTGACGCAGTTGACGAATGACAAAATGTAGAAGGTTAATTTTCGTATTTAGCACCGACGGAATCACCTACATCTTCAATTTGGCCGAAAAAATATTTTCATTTTTCTAGAAAAATAAAACCGTATATAAAGTTTTATTCATTATATATGTTTTTGATAAATTTTACAGAAAAGCTAATATCACACTTTTAAATTTTTCTTACAACCAATTTAATTCTATGATTAGAAATGCGAGAAGAAAAAATCATTTAATCAAAATATTCGAATCTAAATTTTTAGAATCATCTATCGGTAACGACAATATTTAATTTCTCGCAAATTATTATATTTGTAACGTTTAATATTTGTTTTAAGAAGCACTGAATTATTAATATTAAATGTATACATTTATTCCATCAAAATAACATTTTACGATTTTTCTCAGATGTAATAAGAATACATTAACTTTCCATTTCCCATTTCTTCATTATGCAATTGATGAGATTATGAAATTGCATATTGTTTATTAATTTGTCATTCATTAATAAACAATTACATTACATATTTTTTTTTATTTTCCTAAATACCTTCATTTCAAAGTTGTTTTATTCAATATATTTGTATTTTTTATTTATATATTCAGTATTAGCAAGTTTCACTCTCAAAGGCATTTCAACATTTTTGGCAAATTAACTATGTGTCTAAATAGAGAAAACCGGAAACACAAATACATTATAATTACATATGTATATATGAAGACAATCTCTCTAGAGATACAATTTTTAGTTTATACTTATATGCATACAATACCAATTCCAATAAAGATGTGAAATATCCATTTTAAATATAAAAATGTGCCCATCGTCAAAGGATACTAAAAGCACAGTGTTAAAACTAGAGATAGTATGGCTGAGGCGGATACATCGAGATGAATCGAGAGCCACTAATGACTGGATTGACTTAGTGGGAAAGCCTCTTTGCCTATGGTCATGATTGATTGATTTTTTTTTATCTGGATCGGCACATACGATGCTAGTGGGATGGTAAACACGCGCATTTTGTTCTCGAGCTCTCTAGAGAGACCGAACCTGTTAACAGCGAATTTCATCTTACTCCGCCAACGTCAATAAATTTCTTTGGACGTCAGTAGGTAATATGTGCACAGTACTCTTAACAATCTTGGGGGCCCGTCACAAGATGACCGTGTATGAAATTTGGCTTCCTTATAGCCCTGATCATCCTTAACTGTGTGGAAATAAACCTGTGGAGATGTCGGCTGCTAACGTGGTTTAAGCTTCAAAGCATACGCTTCCAGGTGGCGGAGAGGAGCAGGGCCTTTTTGACCTGTTACCAGACCCATCAACGACTGGGCTCGAGACTCCACGGCTTCACCCTGCCTGACAAATGATTTCGCAGAGTTTCGCTCCTTTGATCGTGTGTCTTGCTTGGTAGCTGATATTCGTAGCCAAAGCCGCCCTCCTAGTAGTGGTAAAAACCTTACAGGTTGTCACGGGGGTTGGTCGTTAATCTGTTTACCTCCGAATTATGCCAATTTAAAATTAACAAAATTTTTTATCTGTAACTCCTCTGAATGTCCTCCCTGAACTAAGGGTTCCATATATGAGAGCTGACGCATCCGCCAATCCCAATCACACACTTGTCCATTGGTTTTTATTACGCTGTGACTAGATAGTGGTGTCTCCTGAGGTGACGCAGGATAACAGTTGCTTCACTTAAAGTTATCGGCTGAATGAGTTATAACTATTATTATTTGGCAAATTTTTCGACTCTTTTGGCTATATTTTGATAATATTTAACAACACTTCTGCCAGTAGCGTGATGTGTTTTGATGATGTTCGTTGTCGAGGAGGAATACAAATCCCTCCTTTGCATCTGCTTCATCCTTTCCTGAAGTCAGGAGCCGCTACTGTGACTGGATATTGTGCATCGTGGTATAAATGTGCAATTGTGGCGTCGGTTTTGTGAAACCACAGACTAGAAGCACATTGAAATTTTAAACATATTTATTAAATTAAAAAAAACAGGTCAGTGATCAAAATAGTGAAATAGTAAGAACATTTCAACACAAATTAGCGATAACACAGAATCGCTCTCGGTAAGGTGACAATTAAGAACACCCCTGGCGGAAGAAAAACAGAGAAAGAGCACATATATACATTTTCTAACATATGATAAACACAAATAGCCTTCATAATATATTTAAATCATATATGACATTTTAGAGTAACGATTTCATTCTTAAGACAGATACCAGTAATTCAAATTTCTGATGGGATTGACATTAACACTCCATTTCTTCAGGAAGGAAAAATAAGCATATATACAAAAGTTTACCTCATTCTCTTTTAACATATAAAATTCTGCAATTAAGAAAAATCTGGATGGACATTCGGACACTCAAATATCACAGATCTCTAGGAACACAATCGGGAGATTAGAAGCGTAATACCACTCTGAGGAATCAGGAAATCTTGGCCGGGCACAAGGAACTTTCAACTCACCAGGAATGATGAGAACAGAACTTCTGAGCTAAACAGATACTCATGAGATAACAGGAACATTGATATACTGCCAAAATACCTATCAGCGTTCGAGAACCAACGGAAACGAAACCAGCACAATTTTTCCATGAATCGACGATAATTCGTTTTGGAACATAAAAACCCCGGAAGAAGGGTTAGGCCGCTCGCTATAAATTTAGGTTTCGTTTTGACTTTATTAACATTTCGAGGTTGACTACATGAGGATTCCTTATTATACCAAGTCAGTTCTTCAAACCCGACTGTTACATTTCCGTAAGAACGCTGGTCATATCCTTGTCTGAGCCACAACGGCCCCAAACTATTATTTATTTTTCATTACATTACAAATCCGGACTAAAACACAAATATCAAATCATTCCATTCTAAAATTCGCCATCCTACGCGTATCCAACACACATACCTAAATCGTTTTAACGCTTAACCTTCTCTACTGCCAAATCATTTTTTCAAAACTGCCGCTCGTGCGCAAAACCGACATGGGAAAACCTAGCGACTGAAAAGCGAAATACAAAACTATTTTATTAATATTATTCTGGAACATAAACAAATACGCAATTAGAAAGTTCGCTTCACTCAAACGTTAATGGAATGGAAATAAATCGAAAATACATTTATATGACACAATTAATATTTTCTCTTAAACAGACATAAAACAATACTTTTAATTTAAACACAATTACAGCACAGGGGTGTGAATGGCTTATCACACAATTAAATGAGAGGATGTTCCGTCGAAAATTACTCGAATAAGTCCCGAAAAAGGATACGAATGTTTGGGTTGCTAAATGAACAAAAAAGTAGAAGGAAATTGGATAAATTTTTGAAAAGTTGAATGCAAGAATGTATTTTTCGCCATAATAGGCGATAATGATGTCAAAAACAGGTACGTTATGCAGTACGTTCAATGAGACTGGCGCCGGTTTTCACTCTTTGTCGCCAAGACGCTTTTTTCTGTGTGATAACGCTGGACGACCATGGGTCAGCCTGGTTTATAGAAACTCTACCCTGAATCGTGACATCGCGAATGACGAAATCTTATCTTACTCACGTTAAACTGTCAAGTCTCGTTTTCAAGCTAAGGGTCTAATATTATATTAAATAGTATGGATGTAGCTGAGATGTCTTCATAGGAGACACTGTGCAGTTCTTTTAAACATAATGCATGGCTGCGGGATGTCTGACGTTGTTCCACCTCAGGCACCATTGTCATGCTCCTAGTTGATACGTGCTTTGCGACTGCCAACGTTCGCCATTGCTCTGCCTCTGATGTATTCGCAAACTGAAACGTCAAACTGTTCGGTAAAACACAGTCCGAGGCTGCTGGATGTCTGCCATTGTTATGAAGTGTGTGTTACATTTAAGTGTCCGGTCTTTCCGTGAAGAATGTAGATTTTTTTTTATTTTTTGCCTGCCTGTGTGTTCTAATGACTTGACTTTAAATTCATTTGCAAGAATTGTCCATCCCGTCTCTTCCATGTCCGTTATATTTTCTGTCGGTAAGTGTTATTAAACTGTCCCTAATTGCTGCTGTGAATTTAATCGCGTGTATTGGCCTAGTTGCATCCTAATATATTCAGTTCATGTTCTTTTAACAATGTCTACTTTCTTCCATTTCATTTCCTTCTTTAAACCTCATCCTAAAGGTGTTCTAAATTCCAGGGACTTTGCACGAGTCATCCATTTGCTGTAATGCAACGTACGTCGTATTTCGGATCTATTATGTTTTCAAAATTAAAGGTTTTGACCTTTCAAAATTTAAATTTGTGTAGCTCTGAATTTAGGGAAGGGTGCAACGAGGCCATGTCGGACAACAGGTCTTATTTGTCTTGGGAAATGTGACATAATTCACTTATTTTAAATTATATTTTGCAGAAATTTTGTAGAATGTAAAGGTATGTAAATAGTGCTATGATTTTTGAAGTTCTTTTTATATGTTTCTAAATTTGCTATGATATACTGAAAACTCTAGGGTGGGTTTTATCGAAATATTTATAGAATATTTTAAATTTCAGTAGCAGTCGTGTGTTTTACTATCAGTCAGTGAAGGTTATCAAATAATGGTATATTGTCTGGAAGTGTTGAACTAAACAGTGCAGGCCTTTGCACGATTAGCGTAAAAGAAGAAAGAAAAGAGAGAACATTTTTATTTGGCAATGGAAGTTATAGGTCTTATTTGTCTTGGGAAATGTTGTTGTTGTTGAAACCCAGACCGTCCGATCTACCAGAAAGGTGTAAGGTAACTGTTTGGACGGTCGGGAAGTGCCACCCAATTTAGACCGGAACCCAGTGGGGGATGCATCCACAGGGAACGTACCCTCCTTCCCCTACCACCAACCTCTCGGAAGGACTTTCGGACCCACATGTTTAACGTGATCGTACTCCGCATGAACACAGCGGCAGTTTTGGCAGTGGCTGGAATCGAACCCGGGCCTACCGAGTGCAACTCCAGCGCGCTAACCAATGGGCTACCGCGCCGTCTTGGGAAATGTTGAAGACCCAGACCGTCCGACTCGTCCAGAGGACTAAGAGCAGCTATTTGGACGGCCGGGTCTTGGGAAATGTGTCATAATTCACTTATTTTAAATTATATTTTGCAGAAATTTAGTAGAATGTAAAGGTATGTAAATAGTGCTATGATTTTTGAAGTTCTTTTTATATGTTTCTAAATTTGCTATGATATACTGAAAACTCTAGGGTGGGTTTTATCGAAATATTTATAGAATATTTTAAATTTCAGTAGCAGTCATGTGTTTTACTATCAGTCAGTGAAGGTTATCAAATAATGGTATATTGCCTGGAAGTGTTGAATTAAATAGTGCAGGCCTTTGCACGATTAGCGTAAAAGAAGAAAGAAAAGATAGAACATTTTTATTTGGCAATGGAAGTTATACATTTTGACATTCTGGTAGTATTTTAGTTTGCCCTTTTGGTGAAATAAAGGGTGCAAGAAAAATGTAATGACCAAATTGATAGGTGTTCATCTATCTCCCGGGTACTCACGGGTAGCCCGCAATTTGACCTCTAGATTATCATTTACTTATGAGAGATACGACTTATTTTCGATGTTTTAGAAAACTGGAAGGTGGGTTTTGCGAGTTTGGAAGAAGGGTGGTTCTCTTTGCATGTCAACGATTAGTGATAATTTTACACATTAGGATGAGTATAATTGGTTTAAACATCCGGTATTGAGTGGAAGGAATTTCACGTCCACTTACTGAGACAGTACTCTGCAATACGGTCGTCCAGTTGACGATTTTTTTTTAACATGTGTCGGGACAAAAGTTTGAAACATTCAGTTGATATTTTAGGAAATCTTTTCTTTTGAAGAATCCATAGGGGCGAGTGTGGATATGGTAGAGTGTTTGATGGATTTTGTACCTCGAGATACGTCAAACGCCACTGATTAGAGAGCTTGTAACCCAGTGGGTTTATAACTGAAGGCGAGATGGGAGTTCGTACCTGAATAGCAGTGTAGTGGGAAATCTCGATGGAGTTTCGGGCGTTAAGTGTTATCAGTGTGGGTGACGGCTCATTGAAGCCTAGAATGTTCAATTAACTACGTAAGGATGAGGGAAATTTTAAACTCTTAACGGGGATTGCTGTGGAGAGTGTAATTTCTGTTATTAGAGTAAAATCCCAAGTGCTTAATATCATGCACCAAGTCATTGTGATTAATGTCATTGATCAACATGGACTACAAGCAATATATTTTGATACGATGGTCGAACGTGTGTCTAATTAGTGAAGCTGTTGGAAGGGATTGCCGTTGTCGGTATGTGAGGGAAGTACGACTCAGTTGTATAGTGCAGACAACCGCTGGTTAGAAATAACTGTTCGGGTTCAGACTGTTGCCAATATACTGGATTTCGGAACTTTGCATACTCTTCTTATGATTGGAAATCTTGACGTGGCGGTTATTTTAGGGTCGACTTTCTGAAGAAATCTGAGGCGGAGGTGCAAACAGCTGAGTCACATTGACCGGTGACAGTGATTTTGGTCAAAAGAAAGTCAGTGATAAACTTAGATATTCTGCAGAATACCGTCGGCTGAACAGTGTTACTGTTGACGATATTTCCCTTGGGAGTTCGATTACCGGCGTTGTCTAGCTGCACGGGGTACGGCCACTTTAAATATGTGGGTCCAAAAGTTCTCCCGAGTGATTGGTGGTAAGGAAATGAGGATATGATACCTGTGGAAATCACCCCTCCGGCTTTCGATTTAAATTAGGTGAGACTGTTCAGGCCGTCCAAATAGATATTTTATACCTTGTGGTATGCCAAACGGTCTATGTCGAAAGAAAGAAAGACATAGTTTCTCTTTATGCGGGGTATACCAGGGGTTACGGCAGGGGGATTGCACTCGGAGGACCCGAGTTCGATTCTCGGCGCTTCCCAAACTATCCCTGAATCCGAATGACCTTAAAATAGGTTGGTGGAAGATTTTGCCCTCACTGGATTCCAATCTAAATTGTAAGACATTTTCCCGGCCGTCCACTTTACACGTTCGAGTAGGTCGTGCGGTTTGATTCGAAAGAAATGATACATTATCATTTTCTATGACACTGAACGTGATGTGCCAGTGTGGTCCATGTGTTACTTGACTTAGGGTTATTCACAGGTTCCACCCAACCCTGTGCGCAAATAAAAGAAAGCATTTATCGTGCATTTTGGTTCCTATCATAGTTGTAGGCTTCGGACTTATAAACGTCTCAACGACTTTACAGAAGCTGATGAACCAGATTTTAGGACATTTTGTGGGGGTTGTTGTCAGGCCTACCTCGATAAAATTGCCATTTATTCAAAGGATCGAGAGAAGCATTTTTTCTATCTGTGAAAAGTTTTCCACATTTTAGAGACGGAAGGGATTACTCTCAAACTAAATAAATGTTATTTAAGCAGAGTGTGAAAAGCAGAATTGATATTTTAGGGTATACAATCAGAGACAGAAATATTTTCCACAGTCTATAAAGGTGGATATTATTTAAATTTTGCTGTTCCGTGTAATCTTAGGCAGTGAATTAAGTTGGATTTTAGGGCTCTAATCGAGGCATAAAAATTTTATTCGGAATTTCGCCGTGTTGGTCAAACTGTTGTATGACTTAACGACAAACGGGTTATTTGGAAATGGTTGAGGGAACAAAAGTTGGCCAGAATTGATTCAAGCTTTGTAGAGTGCACCTGTGCTGAGCTGTTCCTGTACACATACGCAAGAAGCATCCCCCAGGAGAGGAGCTGTCATTGAATACGGTAGTTGGGTCTTGTGAAGCTAAACTGCATTGCAGCTGAGGAAAAGTTCAGGATAGTTGTTTATGCGTGTGAGCGGTTTCGAATTTACTTTCTCCGTTCCTTCGCAGTGGTGCCCAATGACGCTGCTTTGCAACGGTTGTAGTCTAAGAAGGTGATAAATTGAAGGTAGATTGGCAAAATGAATTCTGCAGGTGTATCACTTTTCGTTTCAATTTATTCATAGGACTTCCCCGGTTGCTTGATACCACTTTGTCATGTCAAATGAAGATGAATGAGGAGAAAATTCCATGGATGGAGTAGAAATTTTATTTGGTTATAATCTGTGACCGGAAGCAGTTGGCATTGGATCGATAAGGATGCGATTTGTATAGCGAGATATATGGGTATTTAAAGGGAGTTGTCTTAGGACTCACCCATGTCTATGGAAATAATTGGAAGGATTAATAGATATAAAATGTAGGGGGATATCATGCGGTAAATTTAGATATAAAGTTGGTTATTTTCATGCGCATATTGATTTTAGAGGCGAGTCAGAAATTCCATGGTTTACCTACGTTGAGCCATTGGGCATTCACAAAACACGACATAGGTGTTTGGATACATTTTTTGGCCGGTCTTGGGAAATAATGTGGCGAATAATATACGTTTATGTACCAATCAGCAGCATACTCATAACCAGAGTCAAAACTAGGGACTACTACAGTCCACCGAAGTTGACGCCACAGGATAAATGTCAGAAATAGAATTTTTTGGTCATTTACCTAGTTCATCGATGGGTAAGGTCTTTTACTTGTTATTGTAGATTATTTCAGCAAGTAATGGGACATTCCCGTGAGGCTAGTAACGGCGAATGTGGTGAAAAGATTCTTGGTACTGAAGGTGATTTGTAGCTATAGCTTTACAATATTTTTACTGTCCACCAAAGAACTGCAATTTACTTCAAAGGTTTAAAAACCTCCACTCTCAAAACCCTATGAGTTTTGAGAGTGGAGGGCACGCGCTCAACCCTATACCATCCTCAGAACCAATTCAGTGAAATGATCAACCGTACTTTCGGAATCATGATGGTATTGTATCTGGGAAGCCAACGCAGTAGGTTAGACCGGCAATTATCAGAACTCGCTTTGGGAGTTCGAACGTCGAGATAGGAAATCAGAGATAAAATTCCTACAATTTTTGGTGGGTAGTGGAGGTTGCTATACCATGGCATGCTACAATGGGTAAACCGGTTTGGGAGGTTCCGGTATATTTTGGAAGTATGTTGGCACAGGCAAACAAAATAATAAGAAAGAACGAGAGAAAACAGAAAAAAAATTATGATAAATATAAACGAGAAGATTTCTTTTCAACAGGGAATATGATATGGCTTAATAAATACCCTCAATCACCTTTTAATAAAAACCAGATTACCTAATTTCTGCCAAAGTGCAGGAAACCCTTTGTAATCAGCAGAAGGTTGTCAGAATTAGTGTATGAAGTTGCAATGCCAAGAGGAGACATTGTGGGAGTGTTCAAAATTTGTGATCTTGCTTAATTTCGTGGATGTGGAATGGATGACGTGGAAGATGTGGAGTTGGAAGGGTTCGGGGACGTTGAATCTATTAATTGGCATCGTGATGTTGAAGTTGCGATGCTTCCAGGGACCAGTGGTCAATTTGGTGTGAACGTGAACGGCTAGATAAAACCAGATAATCGAGAGAATTTGGTTCAGACGACTCTTGCAATTGGGCAGAGTCTAGTAGGGAGGATTCCGAATGTGATGGGGAAATTAATGAAATAGGAACTCAGACATAGAGGCTTGCCCGTAGGAAGTTAGCTAGTTTGTCTTCGGCCCTGGTGGTGTTCGGAGTTAGGATGTGGGCAGACCAACGAGAAACTTTCAGAGATGACGTAACTTGCGGCGAAGGCGAAATTAGCTGGTTTCGGTAACGTTACGTTTTCAATGGGTCGTGCAGGTCTAAAATTCGAAAGAAGAGACATAGATAAATAATGCTGCAGTGCTCAGTGAGCTTCTCACAAGGAAATTTTAAATTTAATGTCAGTAATTAAGCTGCAAATGGCCGTGTCCATAAATCTAAAATTGATCTTATCTTGTGCCTTTCCTGGAAGGTACAATCCCGTGCATATTGACTGATGCCATTGATGTTACATGTGTATTATAACGGTTTAATGTTGTATTATAACTGCTATTATTTCTGTTTGTATGTGTAATTCAAACTTTAGACGTGTTGTGTGCATCAGCTGTTCGTAGGGTGATTTGTTCCATACTTACCTTATTTTTCTAAAACTTTTTAACATCTTTAAACTTAATCCTTAAACTCCATTTGACTATTTTTGGGCTTGTTCACTAGAGGCCATAAAACATTTTCAAGAAAAATATTTAAAATAGTTTAATTGACTGAAAAGTTTAATAGAATAAAACAATTTAACGGGTTGAAAGAATTTGATATATTAAAATAAGTCAATGCATTAAAATAATTTAATAGATTAAAATAATTAAATATATTAAAGGAATTTATCAGATTAAAATAATTTAATAGATATAAATAATTTATAAAATCATTTTATGCTCTTCCTCTCTTGAAAGTGTGCCAAAGGATAAGGTTAGGGGTAAAACTATGTTTTAAAGTTCCTTATAAATATAGCAGTATTTTAATAATAGTGTTTAGTGTTTTAGTAGTTTCAGTATTTAATGGCATTAATTATAAGTGTTGAAGACCCAGACCGTCCGACTCGTCAACAAGGACATGAGCATCTATTTGTACGGCCGGCTTAATTATAAGTGTATAAGTGTATATAATGTACTTAGTGCAGAAGCTAGGTTATTTGCGGGTACTTGTTTTTTAAGGTGAAGAAGGAATGTGACATTAACGTCACAATTTATCCCAATCATTTACAACTGGAGAGAACCTCGTGTTAGAGTTATTTTAATGGAATGCTGGTGATTTCACTAGTTGCTGGAAGACAGCCTGTATATCCGGCCGAAAAAGCAGGACTTTGCTACTGATGCAAATACGAATTTATCCTGGTCAAAAGTGATACCAAAAGTATAGAATAAATGCTCGAGACAACATGTCGATTAAGATCACTCGAGCTCAATCGAGTAGAATACCCGGGCACTGATTTCAAAATACTACCGGTGGCTTAAAATATACGATATTATGGAAGTCGGTAATCAGTCCCTTGTATCCTCTATAGAAAATCACTTATCTTACAGATAGTCCTTTAAAATCTTTGTATAAAGTGGAATCAAGGAGCAAGAAGGTACAATAAATATTCATGAGAAAGAGACTCAAAATATTGTTTTACGCTTAACTCAAGACTTCCAGCAGTTGATAGCTGTATAAACGTTGTGGTCAGAATACTTGGTGTTTATTAAAAAGGGTTAGCCCAATGAATTGGCCTATCAGTTGTTGTTTATGACAATTCTGGTTTTATCAATTGAGCACCCACAAATGTTTACTTGAGCAGCTTTTTGTTCGAAATGAGTTCATAACTGCTAAAACAACTTCATCTATTCACATGATGTGCCCTCATTTTTACTATCTCTTTAATCAGCCTTAATAATGTCTATATATTAGTAGAAGTTTTCATTTGCATTTGTAAGAGGTAATGCATCAATCAAAAGTGCAGATGTTTAGTTCGGAAAATACTATTCTAACAGTTCCTGCAAAAATAAAATAAATATGATCTGCCTGTGTTTTTAATTTCATCTAGTTGAGGATGTTTCTCTAAAGCTACAACGCGTTCTAATTTGTTTTCGGTCATTCCGCAAATTTTGCTTCTTAAGGTTAAACACATTGCGGACTGGCTATTTCAAGCCAAAACTATTCCGTGCAGCCGGCAATTTTTCCGCGGTTCAATATAAAATGAAACATATGAATACGCTTCAATAAACAAAATTTACACATCATGTATTGACATGAAACTACTCACTACATATATTTAATACTTTTTTTGGGTATGGAATACTGCAAAGCATGTACCTACATGCAATAGTACACAACAAATTTTACAAACAGATCGAGTTTCGTTATGCTTCCTTTGGAAGAGTTTATTCTACATACTCTAATGGGATTATTTTACCGCTAGTAGCTATTTTTCTACTTTCCTTATATACATAATGTATAAGGAAAGTATTGTGACGGGGTCGA
Organism: Amaurobius ferox; assembly: GCA_951213105.1. NCBI lineage: Eukaryota > Metazoa > Arthropoda > Arachnida > Araneae > Amaurobiidae > Amaurobius > Amaurobius ferox. Next base: position 121,098,236 of record OX578148.1, read on the forward strand.
AAATTCGAATTCGAGTTTTCGACGGGAGAGCACGTTTCAAGCATCCCTGATCACGAATCAAACATTTTTGAAGTGATGTCTGTGTGTGTGAAAGTATGTGTGTGTGTGTGTGTGTGTAGTCTGTGGAGACGATAACTGACGAACGAATGGACCGATTCGAACCAAATTTGGTACAAAAACCACAATCCGTAAACACTGGAAGTCTATATTTTTTTATACGCAATCGAATGTTCAGAACTCCCCTAAATTTTCGAATGAAATTTTGAAAAAATCGTCAAAAAATCAAAACCACTAATAAAGTTACGCAAATAGACATATCTTATGTAATTTTTCATTAGAAAACGATTGACATAAATTTTAGAACGCTAACATGAACCGTTTTCGAGATATTGTACACTTTTAAAAAACATTATCAAAAAGTCATATAAAATAAAAAAAAGTATTTCCTATTGATAAGCAGGTTCACTTTTGATATGTAATACCATGCGATAAATTGAGTGACATCATTCTCGTGGATCTAGCTCGTTCCATTCATGAAAAAAGATACTTTGAATAATACTTTTCTATTTGAAAGCCAATAGCCATTTATCTGCTGTAAGAATAACTTATTTCTTAGTACATAACGCTTGGCGAGATTTTGGCGACGAATTTGGCGGAATGTCGCCAACTTGGCGACTTTTTTAATGTTGCCAAATTAACGAAAATCTCGCCAAATGGATAAAAATGACGCTAAATCAATGAAAATGAGGACTAATTGTCGAAAATTCAATATCTTGGAAATAATATTAGTATCTACTATAAGAAAAACATATTTTTTTTTTTACTGTAAAAGCAGTAAATTCATTACATTATATAAGGAAAGCCATGTGTTGCCCACATCAGATTTTTTTTTATAAAATATGGAGACATGAAAACCCTAGTATACTCATGACCAGTCAGCAAAGTGTTAACAGGTGAACTCATTTCAGCAGATTTTGTAGTTTCTGCTTCGAATATAGAAGAAAAGTATTTCGTTTTAGTAGCTCAATGGATATACCAGTATTAGTTAATATAGTGTCTACTTCAAATATACAAATTATGTCGCTCGAGTATATAGCTCATCGGAAAAAAATCCATTAGGATTTTAGGGTCCACTGTAATTTTTTTAGGAAAATCGCTACTTCCAGTGATTCATTTAATACACTAATTACTGTAAGGTTCCAGAGTTCATTTCAAACATTGAAGAAAAATATTACACTGATTTTAAGTTGTTTTTATAGTGTTCACTTTAAATAAAAGGGTCCAGTAGCTTCATGTATAAATCTTTTACTAGCCAAGTAGTAAATGTTCCTTGGTTTGACACACTGTTTGGTCAAGGCCAACGGCCGTACCGTGCTGAAAACACCGGTTCTCGTTAGATCACCGAAGTCAAGCAGCATCGGGCGCGGTTAGTACTTGGTGGGTGACCACCTCGGAACACCGCGTGCTGTTGGCCATCTCGGGTGCGGTATCCCCGTGGTTTGCGCGCTAGATTTGCACGCTACCACAAATGTCGCCGTGTTCATGCGGAGTACGATCACGTTAAACATGTGGGTCCGTAAGTCCTTCCGAGAGGTTGGTGGTAGGGGAAGGAGGGTACGGTCCCTGTGGATGCCTTCCCCACTGGGTTCCGGTCTAAATTGGGTGGCACTTCCCGGCCGTCCATACAGTTACCTTACACCTTTCTGGTAGGTCGGACGGTCTGGGTCTCAACAACAACAACACTGTTTGGTCAATTAATACTTTTCAATACTCAAACACGACTGTATCTACAATATTTTATATCTTTACTCTGCTATTTTTAAGTATTACACGAACCGTTTACGTTTCAATTTTAACATTGGAGACATTACTAGTGGCGTATGTGAAACCATATGTTTTCTTACATAGTAAGTTTTGCTTATTTATTATTTGCATTACATATACCCAATCATACTGAAAAACTGTTATGACAAACCAAGAGCATTTATAAATAAAATACATTGAAAAACCTATACTATCTCTTTCACAAGGAACTTTCTTGTAAAATTGCATTTTCGAAATCTTCAGCACTATTTTTTCCAGTAAATAATAGAAATGTTTATCAATACTTTTTAGCGATAAACAACCTTAAAGCAGCCGTGAAACTGCCTAAGACAACGTCGGTGATGTATCTTTTATCATGAAATTTATTTCATACTTTTTCTCGGTAACAAAACCAATTTTCCGCACTTATCTTTCTGGTCACACCGGAAAATCTAATTTCCTTCAGTTACTTTGCAACTTGTTCTTTCTATGAAAAAGTTCTGTATTTATTGTCCTTACATTTCTGTATAAGTTTTTTGGTGGTTTTAGGTGTTTTCTCGATCTATTTCGTAAAATAAACTTTAAGATATATTATTTTTTTATACGTCGTTATTATTTGTTTATGTTAAAGACGATATAACTGTAAAGATAATTTTAGTAAGTAATGTATCTATTTCATCTATTGCGTTTTAAATTTAGTATATTTCTATCAATGCCTTTTTTATTTACACTTCAGACAACATTTATAAAAAATTCAAAATTTTAATATTTAGTAATTTTGATCTTATATAGATATTTATAAAAAAATTATAAAGTTCAAAGTTTAAAGTTCCGCAGATGAAATTGCTGTTGAAAAAATTACGTATTATAATTTCAGTAATTTTTACAGTTCAATTTAAAAAAAAATCAAATTGAAAATTAATTTGGTTGCAAATTATTTGAGTTCTTAAGGACATTAAACAATATAATTTCATACAGGGTAAAACCGGGTTAAATGGTCACACGGGTTAGATGGCCAATTGTTGCCATTTGTTTAGTAACCGGTAAATAAGAACGATAACCAGACAGTTATGACTCAGGTGTTCGAGAAGAAGTTTAGTGTTGTCGAGGGCTAAAAAGATAACTGCATCGAAAGAATAAAACATTTTTTATACCTCCATCCCCCCCCCCTTGTGAGTACGGTCTATTTTGAGTTAAATTCTTGCAATCGAGTTTAAACAAGAAACTATAAACGTATTTGTATGCCTTCAAACGGGAAAGTGTTACGGCCAACTTTCCCGTTTGTAAAGGATAGATGACCCACACTTTTCAAGATTAGTTGGCCTGTCTGCCTGATAGATTATTTCGGAATGTATGCTAAGTAAGCAACTTCTCGCTTTCTTTTCAGATGCCAAATATATATGTTAAGAAACTGGGTAGTAATCGTGAGAGTGGATACACGATGATTTATTTAAAGCAATTAAAGCAATACGTAATGGCACGTCAGCTTCCATTGAATTTTTTATGACGAGAAAAACACCGGAGAGGAGATGGACAACTGGAAACATAGCCAAAGGCTCCATGGGGTAAGTCTAGCTCACAAAATTATTGACCTGATATTGCACCTGCTCCATTGATTAGCAAAACTCACACTGCATACAAACGTCAGAGACGCCATGCTACTATTCTAACGCCATCCAAAAATAAAGTGAAACAGAAAACAAAATTTAAGAACTTCAGCACATTGTGTAGGAAAAATCTGAAACAGAAACGCTGTTGTAGAATTTTTTGCAGCAGTAGCTTTAAAAAGGAAATTGAGATTCAATATGCATACAGTGATGATTTGATCAATTTAGTGAATGTGTAAAATGCGGAGACGATTGTAATAGCACAAAGATTAAAGCTGACTGGATTAAGTGTGTCCGTTGTTATCCCCGGTTGCACAAACCATTCTCATAATTTATAGATGTATGCCAATCCTGTGGTATTATCATATCAAAAAAGAAGTGATATTTTTAAAATTTTCCAATATTTTTTTTTATTTTAATTAATATATTTAGAGGTAACCATCTCATGTATATTGTAACGCATTTCTGTAGTATTTTGTTATTCAATTGAATTCTTGTTTGCGAATACTCCTTAAGCTTGAACCGCACATATTTATCATTAAAATATGCATGACCAACTAACCCACAACCACAATCATATGATCATTAAACCCGAACTCCAAGGCATAAATGGCAACAACATAGTTTTAAGATTTCGGAATTTTTGACTTTTTTTCAATTGTTTGTCATGCAAATCCCCCCCCCCCATATAAATATAAAACATTAAACTCTACTGAGTGTGTTAACGCTTTTGTGATCATGCATTTTAATAATACATGCAAGTGATCTTCAATTTTAAAAGCTTTGCCCTCTAACCAGGGTTTACATTAATCATGTGAAATGAAGTTGAGTATGTGTAGAAGTTGTCTGTTTGTAGCAACTTTTCTTTCGAAAGGCTGAAGTTTAGAAAAATATTATAATTATAAACGTTTATTTATGTTTCGAAACTTTACAGCAACCTTTACTGTATTTTGGAGATTAGATTTTGTCGATTTTTAAGAAGATATAGTAGTTTATAAAAGTCCGTAATGAATTTTTCACATGTATTTTTACTTTTTCTGCAATACATGGTAATGTATAAGGAAATTATTGGAATCATGTCGAAAATCGCAACTCGAGTTTTCGACGGATCTACACGTTTCGAGACCTCTAGAATACGAAAACACCATTTTTAGCGTGACGTCTGTCTGTGTGTGTGTCTATGTGTCTGTCTGTGTGTCTGTCTGTGTGTCTGTCTGTCTGTGCAGATTTTGTATCCACTCTAATTAAAAAACTAATACACCGAATTTCACAAAATTTTGTAGGTAAGTCACTTGTAGGCGAATCTGGTGCTGATTAGTTTTGGGTACGATCCGGGATAAAAGAACCCGCCTTTTTTTGCGACATGGCCCGCAAAAGCTTGTATCCACTCTAGCTGAAAAACTAATGACCGAATTTAATAAAATTCTGTAAATAAGTCACGTGTAGATCATCATGGTGCTGATTAGATTTTGGTACCATTCAGAAAAAAATAACCTGCCTTTTTTTGCAAAATGGCCCGCAAAATGTGTCAAAATCTAAACTAAAAAGCTACGTATGCTCAAAAATACATCCATTAAATGCTTGTTTCATACGTAATTTTTAACGAAGAAAAGAATAAGACCAACCCCATTACACTAGGACTAGCCGTTCTCGAGATATATTAGTTTTTTTTCGTATTTTCTCCACGCCACCTTTGAAAATAAGCCCAGTTATCAAATGAGAATAAAAATTGAATTAAAAGTGGAATAAATTTAATTGAAATAAAGAGAACGTGGATATAAGTCTGCAGGGAAAGTCATGTGCTGCCCACATCAGATTTTTAAAAAATATATTTCAGTTTTAGGATTGATTTAAAGCATGCAACGATAAAAAAGTGCATTTTTATATATTTGAATTTCCTAATTTGATATTCCTTTAAATCATGTGTCCTTACTTTCGAATTTTATGCATGTCTTCATGTTTACAAGAATATTATCCTATTTGATTAGAAAGTAATACATAGATTTATAATTATAATAAAAATTATTATTGTCCGATTGAATGAAGTAAATATGAAAATTAGCTTTAGTATATTTCCGAAAAAATATGTTTTATAAAAATATTTTCAAGGACTTTAGGTTTAATGTATAGAACATTAAATGACTTCTCTTTAATGACAAAATATGTTTCTGATGACATTAGTTAAAAATTAATTTTACGGACAATAATTTAGATTATTTATTGTGTTAACTATGTTAGATTTACGGCAAATATTGTATTGATGAAACAGCAATAGTTCCATATTAACAACATGTAAAACTTAAAGCATTTAAATCTCCATTTAAACATATAAAAATCCTGTTATTTTACTAAGAACTTTACTAAGTAGATTAAATATAAAAACTAAAGTCTCCAATCCATGAGATATTTCAATATCAAATCATTATTTGTTGCACTTTTGTTGAAAAAAAACCTGTTAAACCTGTATTAAATACCGATTTTCAAGATGTATTTTTAGATCCTGAATTTCTCCCTGTTATATTTATAAACATTTTACGACATCTGTGTAAATAAATAAACAGTTATATTTTCTCTACTCATACTGTATTTTAGTTATCACCACGGTAGTATATTATTACCAAGGTGTAAAATGCTCTTACTTAGTCACTTTTGGAAACCAGACGGATGAAAATAATTACAGGCAACCTTCCGAATAACGTGAGTATATGGTTGCTAGATGCTGATGTTCGGAAGACCGCTGCGAGTTGTTGATTTATCACAAGTATAGTAACATTTGACGCATTTTCGAAAGTTCGAGAGGGACAACGAGGTAACCAGTATTCTACGAGATATTTCCAGAAGTTTCTATAAATAGTCTATAAAAGGAATCATCACTCAGTTGAAGAGCTGTTGGCGTGATACGACCTACGTTGAAATGTGTTTAGTCAATATTTTGAGAGCAGTAGCATCTGCTTTGCTAAATGAAATACGTCAATGTTTTGAGAATAATATCGGTTGCTTTGTGAAATTGGTAGAGCATTTAAATACTGTTTTGCTGTACAGTGTTTCTGTTTACACTGCGTCTGTGAATAAACGTGTTAGCTCTCCAGAAATTTGGATTCTGGGGTTCAAGAAAAAGGAAAAATAATGCAAAGCATACTTTAACTTAAATATCTTTTAAGTATGGCCGAATATCGTAAATCATTAAACTTTAAAACACATTGCGTTGTATGCCGCTTAAACCCTCCATATTTATCTCCAATACCAGTTACTAAAAAATAATATTTATTAGCATAATGGTACTCAATTAATTGCACCATTTTTAACTTTAAAAATAACATTATTTATTAACAACACTTGTTTAATAATTAAATTAATTATAACGATTATTATATTATTTGCGGGGGAGTTTGGACATGTGAGATCGGACATGTGAGACCAGTTAAGTTATAATTATCAAGATGTTCTATGACCTGCTACAATAATTAATGGACACATACTTTCAATTTTGTCTTTAGCCATTGACCACAACTTATTGAATCAATGTCTATCGTACTGGCACTAACTCTTAAGTATTGTGATCCTACTCTCACTGCATCTGCTCATTTTGTTAAAGTCTAGATCAGGATATTTTTTGTGGAATGTGTGTGGAATCTCTGTGGAACACACGCTTGCGGAGACATCATGGCATTATTTGCTGAATTTCCTCTCTAATCTCTCGTAGAAATAGTGCATATCCTTTTTAGCGCTTTTCCGTTGCCTGAGGTCTGTAATGCCCATTCGACTACCATTGGCCAACCTTAGAGCAACGCGATCAGACATCATCCATATTGGTCAATGTTTTTAGCCAATCTCGTGGCTACACTTTAGTCTCTTGGGTTTATGGCCTAATTGACCTCTCGGGTCAAAGTGTTGTAAAAACTGGCGTCCGTACGTTTACTCCCATTGTTCAACATTGCAGCCTTAATAAATAAAGAACATAAAACTGTCTCACATATTTCTGGTCTTAATCTGGTCTCACAGATTCATTCTTGTATTATGATCACTCACCCACGATTCCAGGGGATGCGTTGTAACAATATGATTTGCACGACTGTTAAATTCACTGAATTTTGATCGTATATATTTTAATATGGCCTAAAAAGTTTCATGACACAGTTTGCGAAACATGGTTTATTCGTTTTCTACAAGTCCCAAAACGTGTAAAATGACAATATTGATCGGCAAACGTCGTTTTTCGTTGCTTGAATATGTATTAAATATTTCAGTTGTTTTTAATATCTTGTCAAACTCTTAGCAGAATAAAGAAATCTTTAACTGATAGAATTAGTATATCTTCTTATCATCCAGAAAAATAAGCCACGTAATTCGATATTTTTTCATAATTAATTAAAGAAGAAAAACCATTCATGAACTACAAAATAATGTGTCACACAAACATTATCTAACAAAAACACTATTAGCATTCAACATATTACAGTGATTTATGAGTGACATTTAACTAACATCGATTATTATATCTAAATTAATTTTTCATTTCTGTATTTTTATTTTTAGTTAAAATGCCTTGTTATGGTATGTATATGGTATGGAAAATTATGCTTAATTAAAAAAAATATTAAAAATAAATTAAAGAGGCAGAGTCTACTTAGACGATAACAGTTTATAACTCCGTCCCAGTATCTCAAAGGCAGATCGTCGGATGGATAGTACGAAAATTCGTGTCTCGATTCTAGAATGGAACAGCAAGGTTTTGTACAATGGCATCCGAACAAATCAATAATGTTGGTTAGTACAAATATATTGGAGGTCTGAAATTGATCCTAGTACAACTATCATAAATTCAGTGGATTCTGGGATATTGAGCGCCGGCTTAAAATCGGAAGGACCAGGCAGGAGGCCTACTTTGAGGATGAAAATAGCATCAAGAGGCTAGCCTGAAGTAGAAATAGCAGGATGTGATCAAGTTAGATTGCCAGTTGCACTTCATTCGACATAATTGGGTGGAGAATACAGAATCCACTTTAATGATAAGCGCTTGCAATTCCGTCCCAGTAGCGCAAAGGTAGAGCATCGGCTGACCAGCACGAAGATTGGGGCAACAAGGTTTTTTACAAACATCGTCGATGTACAGAACTTACTTAATAACAGAAATCTGCCACTACATAAGCAAGCACAAAATTCATTTTCACAAGACAAATTAACCAGCTTAGTCGAAAAAATTAGATTTTTATCATCTCCGTCTGGAATTAACATCACTTATTTTTATATGCCGTCTCTGAGTCTATGTGTCTTTTATCAGCACACTCTATTAGATCTTTCATGGTGTTACATTTTTTGTGTGGGGTAGTGTACTCAAATTTGGCTGTGAAAATTGTATCAAAGTTATAGGTCTTAATTACTTTAATTAAATGAAAAGGAGAAACACAGATTGCATACATTCGAAAACATACATACATAGTAAAAGCTTTATACAGTACCCTATTACCCATCTAAATCTTTAACTAATGGTGTTTTGATGGATATATTACGGAAAGATTTTTATATATTATGGAAAATATTATAATTGAGATTATTTTCTTTGTGGTCCGTATAAAATATAACATTTCGTACTTTCGTATTAAAATGTGTCGCAGGATCAAAATGTACATGCGTTGATGACCTTTCTTAAATAAT